>JANSTW010061177.1:0-11234 GCA_027564275.1 Diadocidia ferruginosa
CCAACGACCGCATGTCCGATTATTCAAGTTTTCAATATAAATTTCGGTCGATAAAATAATTCCCTGTTTTCATAATATTGTGGATATTTCACCCGATATTCCTACATTATCATCACCGATATTTTTTATCGTGCGTTTTTGCCTCTATTGCACTTTATTATTTCTTTTATTTATCTTCTGAAAGGTACTTCTCGCTAATATTTTTGATTCCCCAATGACAAGGCTCCTTTATTCGTATCCGAAAACAGAATTATGATGATAAAAAAGTAGCCATATATTTTAAAAATATTAATAATAATAATTAATAAGAATTAAGTTTCATTTTTCTTTTGATAAAAAGTATTAAAATATAATTATTTCAATATATAGGTATTTTAGGTGTATTAAAATCTAGTTTTAAAAAAATGATACTATTTATTTAAAAATGTTTCACTTATCTTCGTATACGTATGAAGTTATGTGGTGTGCTATCTGCATACGTATACGAGGATAAATGAAACAAACATTTTTAAAGCTCGAGTAATACATCTATCTGTACAAAAACAATGGTATTTTTGAGCAAATAATATATAATATATTAACAACTAACAAGATCTTGAATTAGTAACAATATATGAATTCATTCTAAAGAAAATTTATTGTATTTTAAATCTTTAAAATTTAAGTAAAATAATAAGAAAACTATCAGAATCAAAGTTTTATAGGTATACCTTTGATTAACACGGATTATTACAGAAATTATTATTTTTTATAATTTTTCAAAAATATGCGCCCGAGCAGGGACTTGAACCCTGGACCCTTGGATTAAAAGTCCAATGCTCTACCGACTGAGCTACCCGGGCAGTTATCATGTAGTTAAAATATGACAAACAAAAAGTAAATCACTCCGTTTATTTCTTTATTTATACTTTTATAATAATAATGTTGAATATTATAATAATAAATGATATAATAATTATGCTATAATTAAAAATAGATAATTTCTATTTTAACATTATAATGCGGTAACATTATCTTGAGGTTACCAACTAAAGCGCCATCTATTTGTGACTTCTCAGAAACATATTGTGCGTCTTTGACATTGAAGCGGCCGCACACGCATATTTATAATAAACAACAACATAGTTTTCCGTGCGAAAAAGAAAATTTGTCATCAGCTAAACAGCGCAAGAAAAGCGAAAGAAAAACTTTTTCTGGTGGCTGCTCATCATTAGATATACGACCGTGACTCGAACGCGAAACCTGCTTTTCATATACAGTGTAGAAAACAGACGCAACTTTTCATATGTGAAGCTACGAAGAAAATTAGTAATAAGTAATTTTCCTTCTATTAAACATTAAACAGAAAAAAGGCGAGCAGAAAGATTAATTATATTGTGCTGTGTTTTTCCATAAATTACCTAATTAGTTTATTTTGTTAATATAGGCTTGTTCGAATACAGACAAATGAAAACAATCTTGGAGATTTACTTCTAGAGCGACCAGAAAAACAGAATTGTTAGTGAAATTTTTATCAAAATTTAGATGTTCAAATTGTGTCGTGTGTCTGCGAGCTGCCATCATCCGCCCCGTTTCCTCATCATATAGAACATTTTTCTTTCCCTTATCCAATATATATATACCAAGGTAGTATACTTATTACTACTATATTCACATACCTACCACAATATTTATTTGGAATATAGAAAAATATACTTTGGATAACGTAAGCTATGTACATAAACCTGCAAACCAGAAAGTTACAATAAATCTATATTATTATTGTGTTTTGTCTCCTCCTTCGGGTTTTATTTTTTTTGTCACTTAAAGTTGGCCCATGTACATTCAGAATATCCCTTACAATTCTTAGGCTCCATTAGCCAAAAGAAGAAAACCCCTTGATTTTATAAAATATAATTTTGTTGGATTTCTAGAACAATAAAGTTGAATTTCCGAATTTACTTGTGACCACTTTGGCATATATATTTTTTATTCAAAGCTTGTGACAATAAATAATTTATTATTTTTATTATTTTAGACAAGTTTCAGTCATTTTTTTAATGTTAATAATTTCCATAAATTTCGTCTGTGCAAATATATAAACACAAAGTGACGTCATTTTTATTACTAATTTGAGACAAATAATAATTGCGATTACTAATTGTAGTAGATATAATATAACTCCTTTTACCGAGGGGTTAACCACTATGAAAAATTGTGTCCCATATTGATTTCCAAATTTCAATGATTTCCAAAATTATTTCCAAATGATTTCCATAAGGTTGTCACATGATTTCCAATAGTGGTGAACCCCTCGCCTTATACCTATATAGTTACTTTGTGGTTGGCAAAAAATAGCGAAATATGTACAGGGCCGCAAAGTTATGTTAAAAAATTTATTACATTTCAAATGTCGAACTATCTAAATTCTTAACTAAAAAACAAGAATCGATCCGAAGGAGCCCAGTAAAACTAGGCTTATACTATTCTTTGAAATTTCGGCCGGATCTACTCTGCCATGTACCATGTAATATCTGATTTAAATGGAAGCACCAATACCATTCCCGATCAAAAATATATAAAAACAAACTTTCTGACTTGTTGGTTTTGGAAATAATCTAATGGGAGCAGTCGGTCAGGACTGACTTACTAACTTAATAGTTTTTGGAGAACTTAAAATTAATCTCGAGAGTATGAGACAAGTAAAAAGTCACAAAAAAAATTTACTAAATCCGTCTACTGATGAAAAACGTTATTCATATTATCCGCTTTGACCTAGATTCTAAAGGTCAATCCCAGCTGAGTATCAGACCACTAAAAAAACTCATTAAAAAAATGTCGATATTCGTCTACTTCGGAAACACTTTCTCATGCTCAGATTTTCGTCCATTTTTACAAATCATATGAACACCCCATCTCTTTTGACTTAAAAATCCTAAAGCAATCTCAATGTATGGAGCCACTAAAAACTCCTAAATTTCCGTCTTATTTTGAAAAAATTTCTCCACATGATCAGGGTTTTCGTCCATTTTCACAATAAAAATATCGTATGGGAACCCCATCCGCTTCGACTGAGCCACCCAAAGCGATTCCTAGAGTATCGAAACACTAAAAACTCATAAACTTTTTTTTAAATAATTGTTCCCTCCGTTTCGACCTAGAAACTCAATAGGCAGAGTGACTTAAAAAAACTCATAAAATAATTGCGAGATCTGTCTACTGGTTAAAAACTCAAATTATTCGGTCATTTCAAAAATAAATCGTATAGGATCCTCCTTCGCTTTGATCTACAGACCAAAAATACAATCCCAATCAGACCACTAAAAACTCTTAAAAAATAATTTGCGATATCCGTCTACAGGTGAAAAACTTAAATTATAATAACTTTCAATTTAAAACCGAGATGCTAACCACCTGAAAAAACATTGCCTTATTTAAACATTACTGCAAATAAAATCAGCTCTCCCTGACTTTTGGAAGCCAAAAATACCAACCGACTGGACTATACTGACAATTTTCAATTTTGCACTTAAGCCATCTATGATATATTGCCACAGAATTTAGTTATCAACTTAACGCCCAAAGACATTGCACCCTTAAATATAATAAAATGTTTGCTTCAAATTTTCTGAAAAGGATTTCTGATTTCCGAAAATTATTTTTGATTTTCGAAATATGATTTCTGATTTCCGAAAAGATTTCCGTGATTTCTGAAAATTATTTCTGATTGCCGTGATTTATGATTACCGAAATGATTTTCCTGATTTCTGAAATGATTTCCGTGATTTCTGAAATGATTTCTATTTTCCGAAAAATTTCCGTGATTTCTGAAAACGATTTCTGATTTCTGTGATTTCTGAAAATGATTTACGTGATTTCCGAAATAATTTCTGATTTCCGAAAAGATTTTCGTGATTTCTTAAAATTATTTCTGATTTCCGTGATTTATGATTACCGAAATGATTTCCCTGATTTCTGAAATGATTTCCCTGATTTCTGAAATGATTTCTAATTTCCGAAAAATGTCCGTGATTTCTGAAAACGATTTCTGATTTCCGCGATTTCTGAAAATTATGTACGTGATTTCCGAGATGATTTCCGTGATTTCAAAAATGATTTCTGATTTCCGTGATTTCTGAAAATTATTTTTGATTTCCGAAAATGATTTCTGATTTCCGAAATAATTTCTGATTTCCGTGATTTCTGATTACCGAAATGATTTCCCTGATTTTTTAAATGATTGCCGTGATTTCTGAAATGATTTCTAATTTCCAAAAAATATTCCGTAATTTCTGAAAATGATTGTTGATTTTCGTGATTTCTGAAAATAATTTCTAATATCCGAAAATGATTTACGCGATTTCCGTGAATTCCAAAATGATTTCTGATTTCCGAAAAGATTTTCGTTATTTCTGATTTCTGCGATTTCTGATAATTATTTTGGATGTCCGAAATGATTTGCGTGGTTTCCGATATGAATTCTAATTTCTCCGAAAAAATATTCGTGATTTCTGAAAACGATTTCTGATTTCCCTGATTTCTGATTTTCGAAAATGATTTCTGATTTTCGTGATTGCTGAAAATAATTTTGGTGATTTCTGAAAGTAATATCCGTGTTTTCTGAAAATTATTTTCATAATTTCTGATTTCCGAAAATTATTTCTGATTTCCGTGATTTCTGAAAGTGATTTCGGTGATTTCCGTAATAATTTCGTACCTGACAGTTACTCCCTTTCTCAGAAATTTGAAAATATAATAATAAGAAAATAGCATTAGAAATTTTAAAGGTTTTTAATCCAAAATTATCATTTTAGGTGACAGTATCTAATAAGGCTCTACAAAGTGCACTGCATTTTTCACAAAAAAACGTTGAAAATTATAGAAAATACAAGGTACACAGCGACTAGCTCACTGGCTGACTGGCTGGTGCTTGTCTCTGCATCAAACCTATATTATGAACAACAGTTCCAGCGGAAGTGCAGCGAGTACTAGCAACGATATGCCTGTTGAAGTGAGGCCAAAGCAGGTAACTGTTAAGCATCCCGAATCGAATAAACCGAAACCAACGACCAAGAAAAATAAACCAATTCAAGCTGATCTCGATGTTTACAAAGAGTTTTTGCGTTGTCGCGATGAAAACATTCAAATTTTAGATCTCAGTAAGTCGTCGATAACATTAATTCCGCCATCGGTGCGTGATTGCACGTCGTTGGTTGAGTTCTACTTGTATGGCAATAAAATTGTCACCTTACCGCCCGAAATAGGATGTCTGTCGAATTTACGTACGCTGGCATTGAATGAGAATTCACTGACCTCATTGCCCGATTCGTTGCAAAATTTAAAACAACTTAAAGTCTTAGATTTAAGGCATAACAAATTATCTGAAGTTCCTGATGTCATTTACAAATTGCACACGCTGACCACACTCTATTTACGTTTCAATCGTATCCGCAGTGTGGGCGATGACATTCGCAATTTAACACAGTTAACAATGCTCAGTTTACGAGAAAATAAAATTCGTGAACTGCCATCGGCTATCGGAAAGTTGGTAAACTTAACAACGTTAGACGTTTCACACAATCATTTAGAACATTTACCCGAGGAAATCGGACATTGCGTCAATTTAACGTCGCTGGATCTGCAGCACAATGAACTGCTGGACATACCAGACTCAATTGGTAACATTCAACGTTTGGTACGTTTGGGATTGCGGTACAATCAACTTGCTCAAATACCAGGCTCATTGAAAAATTGCAAACAAATGGATGAATTTAATGTTGAGGGAAATCGCATTTCGCAATTACCAGACGGTCTGCTGGCCAGCCTAAGTTCATTGACAAGCATTACATTGTCCCGAAATGTTTTTCACAGTTATCCATCGGGTGGACCGGCTCAATTTACTAGTGTAACAAGTATTAATTTAGAACATAATCGCATTGATAAGATTCCATATGGAATATTTTCTCGTGCCAAAGGATTGACAAAGCTGATTATGAAAGAGAATGCGTTGACGTCGTTGCCGTTGGACATTGGCACTTGGGTCAATATGGTTGAACTTAATTTGGGTACAAATAGTTTGACAAAATTGCCCGACGACATTCACTGCTTACAAAACCTAGAAATATTGGTTCTGTCCAATAATGCACTGAAGAAAATACCCAACACTATTGGAAGTTTGAGAAAACTTCGCATTTTAGATTTAGAAGAAAATCGTATCGAAGTATTGCCAAGCGAAATTGGCTGTTTACATGATTTACAACGCTTAGTATTGCAATCAAATCAATTAACTGCTCTACCTCGTACCATTGGTCACTTGACGGCACTAAAACATCTATCAGTTGGCGAAAATAATTTACAATTTTTGCCCGAAGAGATCGGCGCATTGGAGAATTTAGAGAATTTATACATTAATGATAATCAAAATTTAGTTAAATTACCCTATGAGCTGGCCTTGTGTTCCAGTTTAACAATAATGAGCATTGAAAATTGTCCATTAAGTGCTATACCGCCAGAAGTTGTGGCCGGTGGTCCATCGTTGGTCATTCAGTATTTACGTTTACATTCGCCCTATCGACAAATGTGATTGAATAAAAAAACTATAAAAAAACGCAACGACGGCAATTACGAAGACGATGACGATGACTATGATGACGACGACGACGACGACGATGACAAAAACTATTATCGTTTTGAATTTAATGTAAATGGCGCCAAATTTGTTTATCAAACAAAAAATTAACAAATATTTTTAAAGATAATTACAAACAAGCCTATATTTTTATAAAAAAAAAACTAATGAATACAAACCCCAAAAAATTAAAACACTATATGATATATTTTAATGATGGAAAAATTTTAAATAATTAATTTTATATATTTTTCGCAAATATATTTTTATAAAAATTAAAAAAAAAATTAAAAAATTATCAATTAAATGAAAATCAGATATTATATGACTAATAATATAGACAAACTATTTTCCTCTCTCTCTCTTAACATAAACAATAAAACGACAAAACAAAGAAAACAATCTATACAAAAAACACTAAACAATAAAAAACTAAAACACAATACAATTAAAATATAATTAAGAAATTACTAAGCTATAACTTATACAGTGTTGAACACATCACCCGCAATTATTATGCTTTGAACATATTACACCAAAATAATTCTAGACCACAAATATCAGTTGGAAAAAAACGTTACATTTATTATAATAATTTGGTCATAAAGATTTGATTGTTTTTTTGACCGTAAGGTTTATTGATAAAAGTTATAAAAAAATTTAGAGTTTTGTTTGTACTAATTTGTTCGTGCCAAATTTGTCGTACTAATTTGCTTATTTGTTCATCGTACTAATTTGCAATTAGCAATTTACTTCTACAATTTGGTCGTATAATTTGATCGTAAAAGTTTTGATCGTACTAATTTGTTCGAGCCAATTTGATCGTAATAATTTGTTCACGCCAATTTGGTCGTACGAAATTGTTAGTGTCAATTTGGTCGTACTAACTTGATGACGCTAATTTGGTCGTACTAATTTGTTCGTGTCAATTTGGTCGTACTAATTTGATCTAATAATTTGATCGTAAGTTTTATTCCTACTAATTTGTTCGTGCCAATTTAGTCGTACTGTTTGCTGGCGCCAATTTGGTCGTACTAATTTCTAATATAATTTGACCGTAAGAGTTATGATCGTAAAAGTTTTTTCGAACTAATTTGTTCGAGCAAATTTGATCGAACTAATTTGCTCGTGTCAATTTGGTCGTATAATTTGACTAATTGTTTTTGATCGTAAAAGTTTGGTTCGTACTAATTTGTTCGAGACAATTTGGTCATACATTTTCTTGAAAAATTTGAACACAAACGTATTTAATCGTTGTACTAATTGGCCCATGTCAATTTAGTCGAAATTATTTATGCGTGCACATTGTGCCGTACTAATTCGCTCGTATAATTTGACCATAAACGTTTTTAATCGTAAAAGTTTTGTTCGTACTAATTGCTCGTATAATTTTACCGTAAGCGTTTTTGTTCGTAAACGTTTTGTTTGTACTAATTTTTTCGTGCCAATTTGTCGTACAAATTTGTTCGTTAATTTATGCAAAATTACTTCATATATATTATATTTCGATCTACTCGAGTTATGTTTAAGTTTATTATGACGTAGTCATAGAAGATATTGTATTCGTATTCTCAAAGTTTTTACGAACAATTTTACGAATAAAACTAAATTATCACGAAAACAAATTAGCACCACCGAATTATTACGATTACAAATTTGTTCGACCAAAAATTTTGCAATCAAATTATAGTTTAAGTTCAAATCTGTTACGATAAAATATATGCTACGACCTAATTATTACGGTCAAATTACAGTAAATTAAATCAACTCTTTAGAATGCGTTTCAAAATTAAAATTAAAGATACACCATTGCGCTTGACCAGCATACCTAATTCTTAATTGATTTATTCCGAAATTACATTGACACTAAAAATAAAAGTATTTTCGAAAAGTAATATTTGCCGAGGAAAATCTTTTTTAATTATTCAAAATCAGCTAAATCATATTTTATTAAAGCGTATCAATTGGATTATGTATTATGTTCTTTGCATATTTGATTGCACCGCAGAAAAATTTTAAATAAAAAATAATCTGGAAATCAATTGGAATATTAAAAAATATATATATATATATTATTGAACCGAGAGCTTTTATGTAAATATTAAATATAAATTAAGCATAAACTTAATTTACAAAGATCACATAATTTTAAGAATATAAAAATTGTACGTGCGGTTTCTTTTGTTAATTGGTTAATTTGTTAAATGTAAAGCACTAAACGATACAAGATTAATCGTTATATTATGATGATGAGCATTTTAGTTGAAATAAGCCATAAAGCTTTAAAATCCTATTTTTGAGATATTTTGCTTTTATAAATTGATATATTGAAAACATTTTGACACTTTTGCCAAACTTACAATTTTTTATCGTGCTTTTATGCAATGGTGACGCGACGCTCAAAAGCTTTAAAAAGCTTTAAACCGCTAAAATCAAACGAAAGCTATTTATTGGTTTGTGTCTTCGCTAAAACCCTGTACAATTTCCATTATAAAAATTGTAAACATGGGTTTATATTTTGGCTGCTATGAAAATATTAGAAACAAAAGCTTGTTGAAGCTTTTGGGTGGTATGTCTTTGGGTGCTATGTTAAGTCACCCAAAATATCTAGTATACTGAATTGTATAAAATCTCAATTATGATTGCATAGTGAAAACTAAAAACTGAAAAAAATATTCATTGTGAGAGCACAATTACGCATACAATCTTAGTTACAATTAAATCAAAGCGTCACCATTAAATTGTACATTTTTATTTTGCAACAACAAACTCAATTGAAAGGAAAAATTATTATTAAATTATATTTCTTTAAGAATTTTCTCGAATTGTCCATTAAAAAAATTTCGAAGAAAATTAAAAATATTTTTAAAATATTTAAATTTTAAAAATAAATATAGTTATAACTATAAGCTCTCGGCCTATTATTATACATGTTATATTATATTGCGTGTATTGTATATATAAATTTTTGTGTACATTAAAACAAAAACATATTTTTAAAAATTATTAAAAAAGATAAGGGTGCAATACAAAAAAAAAAAGCGAATGGAATTGTTTAAAATTAAATAAAAAAAAAACACTTTAATAACGTTATCTATGTTGTAAAAAAAATTACATAAAATTAGGTATGAGAATAAGATTTGAAAAAACCAAAATTAAATTAAACAAATTTGACAATTAATATTATTTTAAATTATCTGGACGGTTCGTTTTGGTTTTACGCGATAAATTTTCAAAATAATTTGCTTGTTCAAATTTTCATTAGAGTGGATTGATTGAAATTCTGCTTGTTTGAAGATTAAAAAAAAAAATTAAGGAATTCATAAATGGGATATAGGACTTCTCAAAAGTAGTAAAATAAAAAAAGGCTTTTTATTTCAAAAAACCTTAATCTCAAGTTGTACATATTCTATCTAATATCTCAAGTTGTACAACGTACGACGTCAGTAGTCAAGTGATTTCTGATTGTGTGGAGCCCGCACCCACTAAAACAACGTCCTCCTTGTTGGACTGTTTAGCCATACCCTTCCGGGATCACCGCTAAGTATTACATCGGAAGGAGGCTTTGAGACTTATTTAATGATCTCTATTCTATCTGTACTATGGCTACTTTGTATCTCGCCGATAATATAAGTAACACCTTCCGCGATAACATCACAGGCTTCACTTGACTGCAACATGCGGTCCAACAAAATTTCTGGAGAGAGTTCATTCTCTGACCCCGCCGCCATCTTTCGTCTGTGCCCTAGAAACCTTGGTTCTATCGTTTTTGCCAAGGCAAGGCTGCTCCACAATCAGATTTACTACAGGTGTTGATAAAATACCTTGCCTTTGAATCCTCTGCCAGTTAATCGATCGAGGTCATGCCGGTGATCACGTATGTCGCCTCACTAGATATGGTTCTGTATCCACTTATAACTCTCAATGCAGCTCTTCGGTATGTCTGGTTTAGAGTACTTCTGTTTTTTTTGTCGTGCAGAGAGCTTGCCCAAATCGGTGATGCGTATAGTAGTGTGGACTTAACCACGCTAGCTAATAAACGACGGGTGCCACTTCTGGGTCCAGCTTCATTTGGCATCATGCGTGCTAGAGCGACTTGTGCTTTTGCAGCTTTCTTACTTTCATATTCTACGTGTTTCTTAAACGAAAAACGATCGTCCAGAACTACACCTAGGTACTTTATAGATTCGTCCGACTGAATTTGGTGGCTTCCCACCCTCAAGCAGGCCCTTGCTTTAATTATCCGTCTCGATATCAGAAGTGCTTTCGTTTTGTGTAGCGCTTTCGACTATAACCAGTATTTTATTCTATGGCCTCGTTAGCTATCATTTCAATTGTGTATAAGTGCTTTGCCTTAGCGACAATAGCGATATCATCGGCAAATCCCACGATTTTAACTCCATCTGGCGTCTTGGCACGGAATATATCGTTATGTAAAACATTCCATAGAATCGGTTCTAACGCTGTGGAACGCCAGAGGTTATCCGGTATTCTTTCGTTTCCTCCTCAGTCTCGTAAATTATAACTCTGTTGTTGAAGTAGTCTTGCAGTCATCATCATCATCGTGTCCTTTACTCCAAAGCGAGGGAGCATAGGGACCATTTTTACCCTTTTTTTCTATCTGATA
>JANSTW010061188.1:0-11234 GCA_027564275.1 Diadocidia ferruginosa
TGATAGGGTTCCTCATATAGTGTAAAAACCCGCCCCACTGATCACCAATAAATATGGCTAGTGCGAGTTGCTGACAACACTCCACCTTTGATATAGTCAAATATATAGTCGTCAATGAAAACCATCAGATAGACAAAGGGTAAAATGGTCCTTATGCTCCCTCGCTTTGGAGTAAAGAACACGATGATGATGATAAAAATCGTAATGAATTTGAATATTTTACCTTTTTTAATATATTCATATATATAAAGGTATCCTTTTGTAGGGAATTTCGAAAAATTCTAATTTTGAACACTTGGCACTCATATGACTTTAATATGCTTTAGAATGTAGAATGTGCAGTTAAGATCTAAATAATTGCAATATATTGAATTAATATCTGTTAAAATATTTCTCAAAAATATATTTTAATTATAATAAAAGTTAGAAATTAAGAAATCCAAAGGGTCCCTATAACCGAAACTAAACCTTTACCTATAAAGAATGTATAAGTAACAATAACGCTTTTTTCAAGAGTACCATAAGTCATAACTTTAAAATAGAATTAACAAAAAAAGTAAAATAAATCTTTCGAATAAATTAATATTTAATTTAAACACAAATCTTATAAGAAATTTCCAATACGTGCATATAGGCCAATAAATTATATAATTTCAAAGAGCTTTTCTCAAGTGGATTCGCATATATGCTATAAATAAGTACCTTCTTATATAACCTTATTCATAATATAATGTATTAGCTGCACAACTTTTCCAATATGCATATAAATAAGAAATTGAATAAACATTATTATGCAATATATTTTTTTCCTTCAATAATTTCAATTGAATTATATTGTGTCTCTTTGTATATACAGGTAGACTTGAAATATATTGATTATGTATTTCGCAAATAAAAAAAAATCAATTTTATTTTATTTTTAATTTTTAAATATATTAAACTACATCCACTCAATTACTTGCTACTCGTCTGCTTGCGATTATATTTCTTAGAACTTGTACAGAATCCTTTGCCGTTCGTTTCCTGTCCGCACTTTCGTAATCTACATGGTAGAGTCCGAAACGTTCTCTGTTGGAAGATTGGAAAATTTAAAAGCTTCTTTAATCTAGAAAAATAAATATTTACGTATATCCTTCCATCCATTCGAAATTATCAATAATACTCCAAGTAGTGTGACCAAAGACATTACAACTATCAATCCATATGGCTTCTAAGATTGCTTGTAAATGTCCTTTCAAGTAATCAATTCGACCAACATCATGCAATTCACCATCATCGGACCAACCGTTTTCGGTAATTATAACTGGTGGATTGTCATATTCTAACTTGATCCAACTATTCAGAACAGAATTATTAGAAATTATGTATTATATAAAAAAAATCTGTTTACTTTAATAATGCTCTTAATCCTTCTGGCACAGATCTTAACCACGGCGACTTTGCAACAGGCCATGTTTCATTTATTGTTGTACGAACGTCTTGATCACGATAATAGGATGCATCGCCTTCATTATAGAAAGCTGGTTCACCATAATTACTAGTATAATAATTTAAGCCAAAGAAATCCGATGTTCCTTTAACGTATTGTTTTTCCGCTTCAGTAAATACTGGTAAACGTGATTGACGACGATTTTCTTTAGCACTATTACTGTTGACGACATCAATCATGACCTGTGGATATCCACCAGTTTCGCTGAACAATGGATGTGAAAACCAACCCATCTGAAAAATTTATAACTATTTATCAACTTGCTAATAATAAAAAAAAAATGTAAAACCCATTACCCAAAATTGTATATTTCGATCAGCATAAGCAATATCATTAGCTCGGCTAGCATTTCGTGGCCAAGTATGACCGGAATTTAAAACCATACCAATTTTAGCTGGATATCTTGTATAGTAGTTGTCACGATATAAATGCCAAGCACGTGCATTGGCCAACAGGACATGATGACCACACAGATAACCACCAACGCCTGGTGCATTGACCATTGGTGCATGTTGTAAGGATCCATAACCATATTCACAGAATATAATCGGTTCGTTAAATGTATTCCAATATTTGACCTGAAAATTGATAATTTTTAAAAATCAATAGTAGATTATAATGGATATCGCATACTTAGGCGACATCAAGCGATAGCAAGCGACGCGATTGAAAGAGTCAGTTTTTTAACATACAAAACAACAACAAAATTATAAAAAAAAATATTTGTTGTTGTTATTTTGTATGTTAAAAAACTGACTCTTTCAATCGCGTCGCTTGCTATCGCTTGCTGTCGCCTAAGTGTGTAGTATCCTTTATTATTTACTTACTCTATCGGCAAAACGATCAAACAACACTTTGGCATATTGTTCGAAATAATTGACCATTGTTGGATTTGTCCAACCGCCTAAATCTTGAAGATGTTGCGGTAAATCCCAGTGATACATTGTGACCATCGGTTCGATGCCGTTAGCAATTAGTTCATTGATTAAATTATCATAATACCGAAGACCGGCTTCATTAATCGACGACAATTCACCGTCAGATAAAACTCGAGCCCAACTTATTGAGAAACGATAGAAATTAACACCGGTCTCTTTCAATGCCTTAATATCTTCTCGATATAATTCATATGAATTGGCTGCAACATCACCATTGGAATTGTCTTTAATTAAATCTGGACGCGCGTGAGTTAAATGATCCCAAATATTTTCTCCTTTTCCATCAGCATTCCAACCACCTTCCACTTGATACGAAGCTGATGCACTGCCGAAAATAAAATCTTCAGGGAAATAATAATTTGCGTTGGGTGGTGGCGGTTCCAAAACAGCTAAACCTTCATCTGCTGGAATACGTCTTGTGTCGATAATTTTTCGTAATACAGCGACTGAAGCTTTCGGTGTACGAGTACGTTGTTCACTTGCATAATCAATATGGAAAATACCGAAACGCTCTCTAGAAAAAATATATTTTAAAATTTTGTTTTACAAAATCTTCGCAGTTCTTACGAATAACCACGATTCCATTCGAAATTATCGATAATACTCCATGTGGTATGGCCAAATACATTACATCCATCAATCCAAATTGCATGAAGTACAGCCTCCAAATGACCTTTCAAATACGATATTCTACCAACATCATAATGACCACCATCGTCAGCCCAACCATTTTCGGTAATAATGACACGTGGATTATTGTATTCATTCTTAATCCAGCTACACATAAATAATTTATTTGTAACAAATTTAATCAATATTTAAAATTCTACAAACTTTAATATAGCTCTGAGACCACTGGGAACAGATCGTAACCAAGATGCTTTTGAAACGGGCCAATCATTATCGATTGTTGTTCGAACATCTTGATCTCTAAAGTAAGATGCTTCACCGGCTGAATAATATCCTTTCTCGCCAAAATTACTAGAATAATAATTCAATCCCAAGAAGTCAGACGTTCCCTTGACGTACAATTTTTCTTCGGCTGAAAGCGTGGGTAGACGAGAACGACGACGATTTTCCCGTTTACTATTACTAGCCACAACATCAACCATTACTTGTGGATAACCGCCAGTTTCACTGAACAAGGCATGTGAATACCAACCCATCTAATTAAAAAAATATGTTCAAATTACTAAAATATAAGATAAGATTAGTTTTTACCCAGAATTGAATATTTCTTTCCGAGTAAGCAACATCATTTGGTTTACTTGGATCCTTTGGCCATGTGTGTCCACAATTTAGGACAATTCCGATTTCAGCTGGATATCTGGCATAATAGTTGTCTCTGTACAAATGCCAAATACGTGCATTTGATAGGATAACATGATGTGTGCAAAGATACTCCCCAATACCAGGAGTATTAACATATGGAGGATTACTCATTGTTGCGTAACCGTACAGGCAAAATATGATCGGCTCATTAAATGTATTCCAATACTTCACACGATCAGCATATCGATTAAACAATACTTTAGCATACTGTTCAAAGTAATCAACGATAATTGGATTAGTCATGCCACCTAAATCTTGTAATTTTTGAGGCATATCCCAATGATACATTGTGACCATAGGTTCGATGCCATTGGCCAATAGTTCATTGATTAAATTATCATAATATTGAAGACCTGCTTCATTTAGCGAAGACAAATCGCCACTTGGCAAAACTCTTGCCCAACTTATGGAAAACCGATAGAAGTTCATCTATTAAGAAAATAATTAAAATCTAATTCAAACTAAGTCCAATCTCAATTACCCCAGCTAATTTCAAAGCTTTGACATCTTCTTTGTAGAAATCGTAAGAGTTTGCAGCATAATCACCAGTTGAGTGATCAGCTATTTGTTCGGGATTGTTATGCGTATGTATGTCCCAGATATTTTCACCTTTACCATCACGATCCCAGGCACCTTCGACTTGATAAGATGCTGACGCACTGCCGAATAAAAACGATTCAGGGAAATAGTAATCTGCATTTGGATCAGGAGCTGGTAGGTCATTTGTTGGCGTTGGATCAACTGGAATTACTCTTGTTTCGATAATGTTTCGCAAAACTTGTACAGATTTCTTTGGCGTTCGTTCGCGATTCGGACTTGTATAATCAACATGGAAAATACCAAATCGCTCTCTATGGAATAAATTTTTAAAAAAGCCTGTGAGGAAATCATTTAAAGCCAACTTACGTATAACCTTGCATCCATTCGAAATTATCCACAACACTCCACGTTGTGTGACCGAATACATTACAGCCGTCGATAGCAATGGCGTATAGAACTGCTTCCAAATGTCCCTTAAGATAGGCTACACGACCAACATCATTTAGACCACCGTCATCAGACCAACCATTTTCTGTAATTATTACGGGAGGATTTTCGTATTCATTTTTAATCCAACTAAAAATTTGAAAAGTTATAAACCCATTGTAAAGTATGTCTAAGTAAAATTATTCACTTTAATAAAGCTCTTAATCCCTCGGGTACTGATCGCAACCATGTAGATGTTGCAACCGGCCAACTATCATCATGAGTTGAACGTGTATTCGAATCCTTATAGTAAGATGAATCACCACCATTATATGGAGATCCTTCTTCACCATAACTACTTGAATAATAATTTAATCCAATGAAATCGGATGTGCCTTTAACGTATTCTTTTTCGGCATCAGTAAATACTGGTAAACGAGAACGACGACGATTTTCTACTTTACTGTTACTATCAACGATGTCTATCATTACTTGTGGATATCCTCCGGCTTTGCTGAATATTGGATGAGTGAACCAACCCAACTATAGAGAATTTAAATTTTCTTAAAATTTAAAATAAAAAATAAATAAAATAAAAATTACCCAAAATTGAATAGCTCTATCAGCAGCCGCAATATCTGTTGGCTTATTTGGATCTTTTGGCCATGTATGTCCACAATTCAAGGCCATACCAATCTTGGCTGGATATCTTGCATAATAATTGTCACGGTACAAATGCCAAACACGAGCATTAGACAACAGTACATTATGACCACACAGATAACCTCCAACACCGGGAGCATTAGCGAATGGTGCATGTTGTTGAGAACCATAACCATATTCACAGAATATGACCGGTTCATTGTAAGTATTCCAATATTTAACTCTATCAGCGTATCGATCAAACAATACCTTAGCATATTCTACAAAGTAATCGATTATAATTGAATTGGCCATGCCACCTAAATCTTGTAATTTTTGTGGTAAATCCCAATGGTACATTGTAACCATAGGTTCGATATTGTTAGCCAATAGTTCATTAATCAAGTTATCGTAGTATTGTAGACCAGCCTCATTTAACGAAGAAAGATCTCCATCGGGCATAATTCTTGTCCAACTTACCGAAAATCTATAGAAATCTACACCAGCCAATTTTAATGCTTGCACATCTTCCTTATATTTTTCGTAAGAATTAGCAGCAATGTCACCATTTGAATGATCAGCAATTCGTTCTGGATGTGCATGTGTAAAATAGTCCCAAATATTTTCGCCCTTACCGTCGGCGTTCCATGCACCTTCTATTTGATAAGAAGCCGATGCACTACCGAACATAAATTCTTCGGGAAAACGATACACGAGAGATGGATTTGGTGGTGGAAGATCGTTGGTGAGAATTTCAGTTGGTGGAATACGTCTAGTTTCGATAATTTCTCTTAGAACTGATACTGATTTCTTGGGAGTACGTGTTCGTTCCGGACTTGCATAATCAATGTGGAATACACCAAATCGTTCTCTGAAATTTATTGTATGAAATATTTTAAAATTTTTAATTTGATTATTTTAAAACTTACGAATAACCTCTTGTCCATTCGAAATTATCAATTATACTCCAAGTTGTGTGACCAAACACATTGCAACCATCTCTCCAAATTGCATCTAATATTGCATTGAAATGACCTTTAAGATAGGCAATTCGACCGACATCGTTGAATCCACCATCATCTGACCAACCATTTTCGGTTATAATTACTGGGGGGTTATTGTATTCATTCTTTATCCAACTATTAAACAAAAATTCATATTTTACGAGATTTAGGAATATTAATCGAAAATTACTTTAATAAAGCTCTCAACCCCTCAGGTACTGAACGTAACCACGTCGACTTGGCCATGGGCCAACTTTCATCAATTGTATTATGTACATTTTGATCGCGGTAAAATGATGGATTAGGTGTCCAACTTAAATCAAAAGCTGGCTCTGCAAAATTACTACTGTAATAATTTAGACCAAAGAAGTCTGAAGTTCCTTTAACATATTCGATTTGGTCGGCAGTAAATTCTGGTAATCGAGAGCGTCTGCGTCCCTCCTCTTTACTATTTTCGGCCACAACATCAATCATAATTTGTGGATAATTTCCACCATCACCAAATATTGCATGCGCAAACCAACCAAGCTAGAAAATTAAAATGTTAACTTTTTTACAATTGAACGAATTCTCGTATATTACCCAAAATTGAATGGCACGATCAGCAGCCTCTACATGAGCAGGATTATTTGCATCTCTTGGCCACGTGTGACCACTATTCAATGCCATACCGATTTGTGCTGGATACTGGCTGTAGTAGTTGTTTCGGTACAAGTGATAAGCACGAGCATTAGCCAAAAGAACATTATGGCCACAAAGATAGCCACCAATTCCAGGTGCATTGACAAATGGTGCATGTGACATTGTGCCGTAACCATATTCACAAAATATGACCGGCTCGTTAAATGTATTCCAATACTTAACTCTATCGGCATATCGATTGTACAAAGCTTTGGCATATTGTTCAAAATAATCAATAATAATTGCATTTGTCCAACCACCCAAGTCTTGTAATCGTTGTGGTAAGTCCCAATGATACATTGTGACCATTGGTTCGATACCATTTCTCAGTAATTCGTCAATTAAACTATCATAATATCTAAGTCCGGCTTCATTTAGGGATGAAATATCACCATCCGGTAAGATACGGGCCCAACTTATTGAGAATCGATAGAAATTGACCTGTGAAAATAAACGAAATTAATTTATATAAATAAAATGTTTTCTCTCATTAAATATACTCCAGCTAATTTTAAGGCTTGCACATCATCTCGGAACTTTTCATATGAATTGGCTGCAATGTCTCCATTTGAATTGTCAAACATCCAATCGGGATGAGCATGTGTAAAATGATCCCAAATATTTTCACCTTTTCCATCAGCATTCCATGCACCTTCTATTTGATATGAGGCAGAGGCACTTCCGAATATGAAATTATCGGGGAAATAATCAGCATTAGGATCTATTGGATTGTCAGTTGGCGGTTCACCTGGAATGGTAGGATCAGTTGGAAGATCAGTAGGGTTCTCAGTTGTAGTAGTAGTAGTAGTTGTAGTAGTAGTAGTAGTTGTTGTTGTAGTACTACTAGTTGTATCAGTTGTTGTATCACCTGGGTCTGTAGGTTCGCCTGGATTTGGTGGATCAGTTGGTGCTTGAGTGGTTGTAGTTGTTGTTGTAGTTGTTGAACTGCTTGTTGTACCATCATTACTTACCTCATCTTGACTTATCGCTTCTGGTAGATACACTGCTAGTAGTGTTACTCTAAAAAAAATTGCAAGTCGTACAAGATTTTAAAATTTTCGATAACAATGTTACTTATTTTTTGAACATATTTTGATTAACAACAAATATATTTTTAAGATTAATAATCAGTCTGCAAAGCATTATAATTGAGAAACATATAAATATATTTAAGATCTCAATAGGACGATTAAAGAACATTTAAAATTTAAAATGTAAAAATTTAAATTATAAAAAATAAGCTTTGAAATGATAATAATTGTTTATGCCTTATCAAAATATATATATATATATATATATATATAGTGCAATAAAACACTTTTTCGGAAGCCTATATATATAACACACTAAGCGGTCCTTATCTTGGTCTATTCAATCGCCTATAATAATATATAATTAGTTTATAAAACTTCAAGGATAAACATTTTGAAGTATCAATAATTTTATATATTTTTATGGCTTTCGAGATAAAGTTTTCAAAATATAATCGTTATTAGTTCTATATACGGCAATACCAATTGTTATTTTAGGAATGTGTTTTATTAAAAATAAAAGCTTTTTATCTAGTTGATGGTACAAGTTTTATTATTATTCGAACTTTAATGTTTATATATCTTCCTCAGATACTATACATTAGAATTTAGATTATACATTGTATATGACTTTTAGTTATTATTATTAGTTTTAGGTTCTTAAAATCAAAATAACCGATAATTATTTTAAATATTTTTATTTAACTGAAAAGGCGCTGAAATGACATAACACCTAAAGACATAATGCCCAAAGCTTTAACGATCTTAAAGCCGCTCAAATCACACGAACACTTTTTATTGGTTTGTGTCTTTGCTAAAAACCGATAAAATGTTTCTTCCAATAATGATAAACCAAACGATGGGTTTATATTTTGTTGTTAAAGCTTTAGGCGTTATGCGTCCTAATAAGTGTTATGTCATGTCACCAAAAAAGCTTAAATGCATTTGTATGGTTTCTTGCTAAGTATTTTATATATATACTTTTAAACTTAAAGCGATTCTTTATTATTATAATTATGTTATAAAAATTAGCAAAATATCTCGAAAACATGAAAAATTGTGAACGATTTTGTTTGATATTTTTACCATTAATTTTGAGCTTTGCATATGCAATCATTTAATTTTTTATTATTTTTTTTGGATCGTTGTTTAATAATAAAAAAATATATATAATAATTATATAATAAATATTAAATATGAACATATGATGACGAAAAGCTATATAACTCAAAGTAATTCCATTAAAATTCAGTCAGACTATACTTAGTATATATCTATATTCATTATATATAAGATATTAAGTCTTTATATAAGCTCAAAATAATTATTTTGCACAACTTACACAACAACCACAATAGCAGCCGCTCCGGTTATAATCCAAAATTTTTTCGTCTTTAAAATGGGCCACATTTTGTAACCGCTGTGTTTATTTTTTAACTTATTTGTTATTTTAATTCTTATTCATTTTTCCAAAATTTCAACCGAGAAAAAAAAATAAATTCTCTCCGCAACACTTTGGTCACAATACTAATTGATTGGAATAATTGAAAATACTTTTTTTTAAATAAATAATAATCGATGCCAATTTAAAAATTTGATAACCAAAAACCCAAATTCTTAAGTGTAAGATATCTGTAATTTGTATTTTATTACTAATCAGATAAAATTATTTATTATCCATATCGAATTATATTAGGTGTATATATTACACGCAATCTGGTTTGAAAAAAATAAATATTTTGATAACAGATATAGGCTATAGGTAGGTAATATAAATTAACAACGATATTGTGGGCCATAATCCTCTTATATAAGTATATACTTTGGTGTTATTTATTTAATGGCTTATAAAAGAAAATATTATATAATTTATGAGAATGGCGTTGTTATATTTATAACTCTAGCTATGGGCTAATCATTGCAAATTAACACTTTTAAGATATTTATTTTGAAAATTGTATTTCAATTGTACTAAGTATATATACATTCTATTATTAGAAGAATTATAGCAAAATTAAGTAAATGTACTTAATAAGATGTTGATCTTTTAGTCTATATAAAAATGTATTATTGAGCAAACAAAATGATGGATACAAATTAATTATTTATTGAACTTGAACATCGCTGTTAAAACCATATTTTTGAGATAAGATTCAAAATATGAACCATTTTTGAATTATTTTAAAATACTAATAAATAAATATCTAATATTTTCATCATAATAATGAATTTTCATAAATTTTTTTTAATTATCTTTCAATTTAAGGGCATCTGACGGCCAAAAAAGGGGTAAGTTTGGTACACGTTTCAGCCCTAATCTTTTAATGAAATGTTCTTATTTTTTTTATTAGTATTGATAAATCGAATAGCAAGAGGCTGGAAGCTGCTTTTTTAATTTTGTTGTTGTTATTTTTTAATATTAAATTATATGAGTTTTCTCATAAATTCTACACTCTTGGTTTCTCTGTGTATAGTGGACTCTTTTTAACGGGTTGTACATCATTTCTAAGCTTAAATAAGTAAATACTAAATTACATTTAAATTACTTTAAAAAACCTCTTCTTTAGTTTCATATAGATGCAAAACAGTCCGGACTGTTACGTTACAAAGAAGTCTGCTACGTTACACTCTGCGATTTACATTTTTTTTTTAAAGTAAAATGAGGTAATAGAAATTATTTTAATTGTTTTCACAATGAAAAACATCAACTGTATATTTATGAATTTTCAAAAAATTACGTATAATTGGAAGTAACCAACCAAAATCTAACAGTCTTTTTTAAGAAAAATTTATAAAAAATTATTAAAATAGTGAATAGCAGTTAAGATTACAAATCGTAGCTTTGCTTTTAAGTATTAAAAAATGACATTTATTTTGTCACTCATCTTTAAAAAAAAAATTGTCCAAAAATAATTAAATTCTGGCGAGATTTTATTGAAAAACTGTTTTCTTTTTTTGGGTACCTTATAGCGTTTCGGTCCATATAGAGAAAAAAAATTACCAGTAGACGGATTTGGCCAAATTTAGGTGGGGGGAGTTTTTTTTGTATTTAAGATCAAAGGAAGGTATTTTACCAAAAATTAAGTTTCTTCCTGACCAGGTACTCCCACGAGATTATTTCATGAACCGGACAAGATAGAAAGTTATTTTT
>JANSTW010061199.1:0-11234 GCA_027564275.1 Diadocidia ferruginosa
AAATGTCGAGAACTCAATTTGCAATCTACAATTTTTAAGAAGCTCGAAATATATATTTTTTTTTTTAAATTTAACACCTGCAAATTTTTTCCATATAACATTTGAGGTTATGTGGTTTGTTGTGCTACTGCCCTATATGCTTTTATTGAATAATTATATTTTATTGACTCGAAATAAAAAAAATGTTCCCATGTAAAATAAAATTAAAAATATGATAAGATGCACAGTAAACAATTTGGTTTAATTTTAATAAAATATCGTATACATTTAGGTCCATCTAAAAATCGTACAAAAATAATAAAGCTCAATCTTATAGAATTCTATAAATATCTTTATAAAAATTATAATATAGAAAAAATTTGAAATTCTTATAAATCAGCAATAGTATAGTCACTTAATTCACATGATTTTAATCTTAATCTTCATAGCAATATAGACAATTTATCTAATTTTTTTAAAGGTACAGTTAAATCCATAAAAAAAGTGAGACGTTACCCAAAGCAAAAATTATTCGATAGAGATTTAAACGAATAAAGATATAGGTAATATACGGTTACAATTTAATAAGCTCTTAAGGATTAATTTATTCTACCCAACGATAAAAAAAAAGAAAAGATCATTACGAAACTTTCTCCCAATATAATATTATTTCGCACAATGTGTGCGTTGATGGAAAAAAGTGTTTCCAAAAATTTGATTAAAAAACGTATTTATTATTGTTACACAAAAAAAAAACTTCATAATATTGGGTAGGTTTGCGATTTTTTTTTTAAATTGAATGATACATGTAGGAAAATTGTCATGTTAAACCCCTCGTTTATACAATTTGATCGTAAAACCAAAATAAATTTATCTTTAAAGACATTGCTTCTAACACGCCAAATCCACAAATATGTACACAAATGAGACACGCATATAAACCAAAATCTATACAACTTAAAATTGGATAAATACAAATTACCCCTATAAATAATATTGAATGTGATGAATATAAAAATGGATTAAGTTATATATAGAATCTGTTAAAATTGCCTATTGCCAATCACTCTCCCCTCAATCAAATAATATATAAAAGTTGATCTGTTGCCAGGAAAAAAACAGATATGACACATATCTAGCCAACGTCAAAAAAAAGGTTATTCAACAGAAACTTTTTTCTCTAATTTCAAGAAGTAACATCTCTATATGAATGTTATGAACATCTCTAAATAAATACAAATATATCCATTGCAGGTAATAAAATATTTAAACTTTTTCTATATCCGAAAAAAAAATTAAAAAAAATATCTAAACACTCACTATTGTTGTACAAAAACATACTTCATCAACAGCTACATCTTGGCATCAAATTTGTTCGCACTGTTTATCGTTATATTCACTTTGGAATGACAAAAATAATAATAATAAATAATAAATTTTCATAATATAATAATGTCGTTTTGACCAGGTGTAAATGCGAATATATATATGGATTTTTGATTGACACCACAAAGGGTTCCGCATTTTTTCATAACTTTTTTTTAATAAAAATTAAGAAAGATATCAAGCCATGATGAGGATGGTGTGAATACTACCGAAAATTACCCAAAATTAGAAAGCAGCTCTTTGGTATATATTCTTTGGATCAATTGGTTAGAGGAAGAAATCGGTTACCATTATCACACGATATGTGGAAATAATATTTATGAATTAGAAAAACTTTAACTCCTTAAGCTCAATTTACACTATACCTGTTTTAACATATGTTTCCTTAAGTTTGTCTCTAAAAAACAGACTTGTAACAAAAAGTTTAACCAAAATTCATTTTCATGTGATCAAATAAATTCTGAAAGCAATAAATATTAAAAAATATTTTAAAATTTGTGACCCGAAGTCTGTTTTTGGACACACACATAAGGAGACATAGGTTAAAATAGGTGTAGTGTAAATTGAGCTTTAATGTGACACGCAATTGAGTGAACATACAAAATAAAATAAAACAAGTAAATTAAATTAAATATGGCACAATTTTTATTAAAAAAACCGGACTGTTTTCGGATATGCTCTATATCCATGCTCACGGTTCAGAGAAATTTACAAAGAAAGTTCGAAAAGTTTCAATTTATTGTGTGTCACTTTGAGGAGTTGAAGTTTTTCATAAATTCATAAATATTTTTAAATATTATGTGGAAATAACTTTTCATTATATTGACTTCTATTCAAAATTATAAGAACAATCAGATTGTAGTCTATCTACAATTTGTTTGTGTACTTAATTGTCTTCCTACTTATCCAGCTTTTTTGTTTAGGAGCTACCTGTTTCTGAAGAGCACATTTATTGATATCAAAACCAAATATAGGAAGATTAAACCATATCAAAAAAATGTTAAGACCTTATCTCATCTATAGTATAGTTATCGTTTCTTTGTGAACTTTATTTTTTGTCTCATAGAAGGTTATTGTATGGGAGCTACCCGTTCCTGGAGAGATAAATTATTATTGGTATTCAATACCAAACAATGGGAATATCAAAAAAGTATTTATACAAAATTTGAAGACATTTTTTTGTTTGTACTTTATATTTATAGTGCGGACGGACGGACACAATTTTTGTTTTGTATTTTTCATGCTGATTACAATACTTTTCTTTATGCCATACTAACCGAAAATAAAGAAAAGTAAAAACATTTCTGTTTACCTGCAAATGTTTTATTGTGTATTTTCATTGCAAATGTTTTGTCACCTCCTGCATACATTTGTTCGCAAGTATAGAACGCATCTTCTTTGATAAATTACCAATTTATTTATCTCTTTTGTTGCCAAATGAAATTAATGGATTCTTCTCGACAAAAAAATAAATACAATGAAATATTTTTGTGTGGACACAACCATTTTGTAAATAAATAATTAATCATTATTTAATATTATTTATGTATTGGTATAATGTAAATATAGAGATATCTTGTTAAATGGAAAAAAATCCAAATAAATAATACAATTATCATTTTAATCGAAATATAGTTTGATGGATTTTCTTTTATAGTTGATTGAAAATTTTCTATAAAAAATACTAAAAAAACGGAAATATTTGTCTGGACTTTATCATTGTAATTAGATCTCTTTTTTTGTGTCCGAATTTTTATTTTTAAATTGTTGCACTGTTAGTATATAGAGTGATCGATCAATCATTGATAAGATTTATCATATAGTTCACGTCTTATACAAGTAAATAACAAACAATTCTGAAGAGATTGAAAACTATAAAAGAGGTTTTAATTATATTGGGACATTTTTTACATTTTTTAATAGACTTAAGCTTTAATGAAAATATTTGTTGATGACCTCCACGATATGGAGTAAAGGTTGAGATGATGATACTTAAAGCTTTAATCGAAAATTGTTTGACAGAAGTAATACCTATCTCTTGGTAATGTATAGTTTTACTAACAATTGCTGTATCTTTTTATCATTCTCGTGTGTATCTCGTAAAGTGTATGGTAGATTTAGAAAATAGACGGAGAAGCGATTTTCTGAAAAAAAAAATACTCTTCATTTATTCTAAATAGAACTCAAATAACATCCTTCAACTTGCAATAGTAACTTTTTCTTCAGTTCTTCACAAAAGTCTCTTTCTTATCTCCTAAAAACAACTTCTTCCTTAAAAATCACTAGAAGTCGTGAATTATTAAGATTCAAATGTCCACACCTTGCAATAAAAGTAGCCTTTTTCGAGTAAAGTTCATTTTAAGTTGGAGTTAGACGTTAAATTTTTTAAGCCATCAAGAAAAAAAGAAAAAGATAGAGACTATAAGACACAAAAATGTGTACACTCGAAAGAAACAAAGCGAAGACTAAAATCTTGAGGGAAAAAAGTCTTTCCCCCAAAAAAAAGTCGTCGTCCAGAACAAAAAGTCTTTGCACTTAGACAAAACTATCTATTTCTTTTTTTCTTGATGAATTGTAAAAAAGTCAACGTTTTACTCCAACTTTATAGGCTCAGCATCAGAAAAATTCCACTTTTTGGGATGAGTGTTAGAACAACCCCACAAACATTTCTTGTTACCCCCTTAGGGGAGGGTTTTTTTTTAAAGAAATAACAATGCCAGTTGTTGATGATATTATTTATATAGCAATGATAAAGGAGGTCCACAGATTTTTTTTTGTTTTAGATCTAGGGTGGGAAACAATCCCTATATATGTTAAAACAAATTATATGGGAGATTTGCGGTGGTCTCTAGCAAACTTAATAAAAAAGCATGCTCCAAATTCGGTTTCATAATTTTTTAAAAGGTTAATATAATCGTTTTTGTAATTTTTCAATACAAACTGTAACCTCTTCTCCATCTTAAATGGAGAATTTTCTCACTCAAATTAAAAATATGAGAAAATCTTTTATCATTTCTATAAACAATATCAACAAAATATGTCTTTCTTGTAATAACTTTGAACCGTATTACCAAACTTATTTTACAAAATGTGTAGAGATTTTATTAATTTATATAATTTATTGTCCAATTTACAAACATCGACCATTACTATTCCGAGAAATGTTCTAATATGTGAAGCTAACTCCGACAAAAACTTATTCTCGAAATTTTATCCATAGAAAAAAAATCCCATTTTTGCGATTTCCTGGCATGACTACATAAGAAATTAAGAAAAATAATATTGGTACATGGATCAAAAAATAAAAGTTGAAATTTGTGGAGTAGTGTTATCCGATTTTTTAGCAAGCCTTCTTTTCACTCCATTTACAACGTTCTTCTTCGTATATATAGACTGATTTATACAAATTTAAAAAGTAAATAAATTGTGTCCGCATGTTAAATATGTTGACCATTGATTGTCACTTTGTAAAATCCTTTGAATATAATAACAAGATTTATGCGATAAGTTATATAATATATATGTCACTTGCGATACATAAATTATAATAATTCACAATAAGACAAAATTTAACGAGGATTTTTTGTATAGTTGTTCCTGGTTTCATTTACCTTTATAATAAATATAAAATATTGTCCTATTTTTCAAAGACCTGTCTGACATGATAGCTGCATTTATATATTATATATTGTGCTAGGACTTTATAATATTATGTAAAATGAACAACATTATATTATTGTATTTATTTATTAGATTTATTTCGCTATTTTTATTTATTATTATTGTAATAATATATAGGGAAGTTGTAATTTTGCATGTATATTTTGTTAAATCTAGCAATATGTGCTATATGATTATCTGCACATTATAATAAAATGTGATATATAGAGAAGAACTACCTAGAACCTACCCCTATTTGTATAATTTAATAATAAAGCTTATCTTTTTTGGTAAAATTGCTTTTTTTTGCTAATATTGCGCTAAAATTAATCACTAGAATAAACTATGTCGCGTTATTCTATCAATATAATTATATGTTGTTTATTTTTGTATTTAAATTGAGATACAAAACGCACAAATATTCGATTCCAATAATTTGGTAATTGGTTTCATTTAATGTACAAATGCAGATTTTTTTTTAACAAAATGCAATCAAATTTATAGGCCATTTGTTAGCATTTTTTCTTGCTAGTGAAATGTTTTTGATTTTTAACTCTCTTTGCAGCAACTAACAACGAGTAAAAATGATTTCGATTCGTTACTGTTTGAACAGTTTCAAAATTCTATTCCGTCCCTCATATATAAATTAGTGAGACAATTTAATTTATAATTTTTAAATTTTAACGTTAAAATAGTATCGCGGTTTTATACAATATTAACCCTAGGATGCATACATGGGGTCTATTATACCCCAGAGCGTATGCAAAACCGTGTTAATTAGATTACATTAGTTGGATTGTAATTATCATAATTTTGGACATCAAACTTATTTCATTTTATTTATATTACCAACAACAATAACTATTCGTTATTAATTTGTTTTGTATATTTATTACAAGTATCAACGATAATATTATTCTGACGAAGTTTGCGAAATTTATTAAGAAATACATATGGGGTACAATAGACCGCATGTATGCATTTGTGTAAATCACGTATCCATCTTAGGATTAAAAGAAAAATATTTAAAAAATCAGACGCCATATTTGATTTATTTGTATTTTGATGATGCAAACAAAAATTTATAAAATGTGGGTCGAATTTGGATAAAACCATAAAATTAAAAATAATTCAAATAAAAGGAAACATAATATCTTATCAAATCCTCTTAAAAAACTTAATGATTTAATCAAGTGTAATCAAAATTTCTCGAATGCTTTAAATCTTATAAAAGCCATATATTAAAATATGAAAAATCTTTATATTTATAGTAATAATAAATAAAGCTTTTTAAGAAGTTAAATTTAAAAAGAAAATGGAAAAAACGTTTAATGGAAATTTACCAATTCATTGTCTATTCCTCATCACAGAGAGACCTCAACACTCAACACCCGCCAGATCTAATAAACCATTTTCACAAACACAATTATATTTTTTATATAATAATATTTTCTTTACATTTTTGTTTGTGGAAAATTAAAAAAAAATCCCCAATAAAGTCGTTTAGCCTGGCACAAAGAAATAGACGCAACATTAAGCTAAAAAAGCTAAATTAACAATGTGGTGGATGTATGAAAAAAGCGAATTACTTTGATCTTTTGATGATGTTGCTCTTTGCCAGTGTAGACAGAATTTTCTTTACTGTGAGGAAAAAAATGTTTTTCTTTTATCATACACGCATATGACACACACACAATAAAAATTTAATGATGGATGATGATGTGTTGCGAGTTCACAGAAGCATAAAACAAATTGCTTAACGACGATTAAATGATGTTTTAAATTATTTATTTAAAATTATAGCAGACGCGTTTATACCAATTATTATTATTGAAGAAAAGGGGATTTTTTATATATTAAATAAGGAAAATAGATTTACTGCGTACTTACCGCCCACGCAAATTTTTTATCAATCGGATCGTTTGTCCATTTTACCGGATATGGACCGTATTTTGTGCCTCGCGGTATCAATGTATTTGCATATACGCTTCCGTTGGCAATATCAACCTCTTGTGGTGCACATTGCATTCTGGCCATTTCGGATAAAAGTTGTTCGGTTGAACGAACCTTTACATAGAGATGATAATTTAATTTAAAAAAAAATTAAAATATTGATTTGATCTGTACCTTTATTCGTTCCATATAATTATTGTCGTCGGATGGACTATTATTGTGCAGGTTGGGCAGCATAGGTATAGATGATTGTTGTTGCATTGTTGCAATTATTGGTTCATCTAAATTGGTTTGAGTTTCCTGCGATGAATCCAGCTCATCACCACTACTGTCTGCAATAATTTGATGAAATTTAATTTTTTTTTCAGGATTGAATTATATTTATTTCTGTCAATCACAGATTAGATAAGACACTTTGATCAAGACAAAAATATTTTTTTAAATTAACTTTTCAATTTTTAAAGCTTTATGGCACTCAAGCAAGAACACAGTACCGTTTTCAAAACGGATCTGATTTTCGAAGAGCATAAAATGTGCTTGCATATGATTGATTTTTTATCAATTTGATTTATTTTTCCATAGAATAAAGATTATATAGGAATAGGTACACTGTTATATACAAATGTAAATATTTTGCAAATTTTTATGTTTTTTGGTACAATATTTCATAAAAGGGAAAATCAAAAAAAAAATTAAGGTGAAATTAAAAAAACTGGTCCCAACATCCACTAGAATGATGAAAAATAAAAAAAGCTAATCTTGTTTAATGATATTATGTCTAAAAAGTATCTCGAAAATGGCTAACTTTGCGTGTTTAAAAAAAGTAAACATAGCTAAAATAAAAAAAAAAAAACAAGGTAAAAACCTAGTGGATGTGGGGTTTTTACCTTTTCGAATGATAAATAAAAAGTTGTTGAACACAAGTTGTTTAGATAACCTTGTCAAAGTGGATTGAAAATTACCTTACATTAAGATTGATCCCTCTTAACGTCTAATTTACTATCTGCATATATACAAAAATACACGCAGCAAAATTAAAAATAAAAACAATTTTCGCGAAAAATTGATAATTTCATTTAATAAAAGAACGGAAACCGCATTTAATGAATTGACAATAAAACCATAATTGTGTGATTCACATTCTATAACTTCATATATCAAATAAGAAGAAAATGTTTAAAATTCAAAAACAAAAATCCCCCTCAATATCATATTATCATATATCGTTGAAACAAATATTTATGACTGACGCCTTAAAAATTGGTTAATTTGTGGTGCAAGCTATAATGTAATCTTTAGGCAGAATGGAAATAATTTTAATTACATTTTGTATTATATGGAAAGTAAGTTTCGATATTCGAAATTAGTCGATATTTTGATATTTTAATCGATAAATACATAAATAAATATTCGATAAATAGAAAATAAATGATGAGCAAAAAAAGAATAATAATATATCAAAAATATATATAATATAATATAATGAGAATTAACAATTATTTTAATTTTAAAAAATCGGTCCGAGAGTCCCCAGTATAACTGGGATGCTGCTTTTACTATATTTTAACATTTGAAAACTGACCTCAAATCCTCTCATGATCATACTCAGATTCCCCTCAACTTCCTCTTTAAAAATGTATGTACCTATTGTTCAATCTTAAATTGTGATGTCAGAAACGAGCCAGACCTCAAATGCAATCATCCCAGAGTATGGGACCACTAATAACTGTACTTGTACTATTTTCATACAAACTCCATATATACATCAGATGGATTTTTTTTAAAGCAAAAATTAGAACTTTATTACATTTTCTCTTATTATAGAAAAATATCAAAAATCCTCTCTATGTTTCGTATCTGTCATTAGGAAAAAATCATGAAGAGCAAAAAAAAATCGATAATATTCGAATGAAAATAAATACAAAATATAAAAATAAAAATAATTGATACATCGAACTCGGACATTAGAAAAAATCGATATTTATCGATATATAGGATAGCCCTATGAGGTTGAGAGAAACTGTCAAGATTATTTAATTCAACAGAAAATTTAGTAGATATTTTTATTTTTATTTACCTAACTTAAAACCAATAAAATATAATTAAAATTATTTGTTTTTATTAAAATATTTTAAATATATCAGTGACGAAAAAACCACTGATATCATCGCAGTCTGACTTATATCCACAGACAATTATTTACTAAACGCAGAAGGTCACTAGTTTACATGATTTGAGTATTTTGCAGGTATTTAAAAGAAAAAACATTTTTTAGATTAATTTGAGATAGCTGAAAACGAAAATGTCATATAATTTTTTTTTTCAATGAACCGTTATCGTGATATCAGCTCATTCGTCAGTTATGGTCAAAAATCTCAAGAACTATAAATTTAACAAACCTAAAATTTACACTGATCGAGTGATAATTTTTTTTTCGAAGATATCCTATTGGTGTCCTTTGGATAAGTAGTTTTTGAGTTACAGCATATACTAAAGTTAAAAAAATAAGTTTTTTAAGCTTTTTTGAAAATTTAAAGATTTTGTTTGTTAAAATGTTGTTAAAAAAATTAATTAATTATTTTCAAGATTTTAGTTAAGAGGATGTTATGAAAATATAAAACCAAGCGTCTGCATTTTTCATCTGATTTTGTTCAAATTTGGTTTTATATTTTCGTAACATCCTCACCAAAAATCTTGAAAATAATTATTTAATTTTTTTAAATGTTTAAAAAAAATGAATAATAACAAATTTAAATGTGAAACTTACAAAAAAGCTTAAAAAATTCACTTTTTTAAACTTTAAAAGGCTGTCACTTAAAAATTACTTATCCAATCGACACAAACAGTACATCGTCAGGCAGAAAAATGGCTTACCCCTCGATCTATATAATCGTTAGGTTTTTTAAGTTTATATAAAATATGAAAAATAAACCGAAACACAGGTTTTTTATCAGTAAAACGATGACGAGTTTTTGACAAAAAAAATTGGACATTTTTGTTTTCAGCTACCTCAAATTAATCTAAAAAACAATTTTTTCTCGAGGTACATTTTTCGTGCAAACTATAGTGTAATTGAAGTAATTGAGTATAAAATATTATCAATTAAACGGAAACATAACTTATATTTATAATAAAATAAAGCTTTTATTTTTTTCAAGAGACAATACCGATTTATTCAAACCAATATTTATCATAAAATTATGTGAAATTTTATTAAATTTTATAAATCACAGAAAAAAATAAATATTTTATAATTATAGAATATAATTATGGTATAATTTTTCTGTGCTAAAATATTTTCTAAAGGAAATTGAGTTTTTAATTTGTTATTCTGTGTGCAGTATAGAGAAAACCACAAATATATAAACTTGTATCTACCGCAAAGAAAAATAAGCAATATTGTAAAAAAGTCAAAGAATTATAAAAAAAAAATTTACAATCTTTTAATACGACGCTGTTCTACAAGATTATTTATATTTGCAAAATATTAAAAATAGATTAGAAATTTTATTTTCTCTAAAATATTTTTTTTTGACTCGTGCCGATATTATTCTATTTAGCTATTTCTGATCTGTACCGATATACCTTATACAATATCCTAGATAAATATTTTAACAGAGTTAATAATATTTTATCTATTTCTTGTATATTTGCATATATACAAAATTGTCGGTTCCTTTTTTGTTACTTTAAACTATATATGGCATATATTATATCCTGTTTATAAAGGTCCTCTATTTGTAAAATTCTTCCAAAAATATATATTATCTGGTTTTTGTATTTATTGATGAATGAATATGTAAAAGATAAATTTATCTTTAAATATAAATACTCGATATAATTTTTTTTATTTTTATTTTTATTGAATTTTCACTTAGATTTATAGAAGCTGTACTAATGAATTTCCTCTTAAACAGAATAATATTTAAAAATAAAAAAATTCCTAATTTTAAGTTGTTAATTTTTGTGAAACTTTACAGAAATTCTTGTATAAATTTGAAAACAATTATGAAAGTATCGTAAAATTTAATGTACATTTTTAACAATCTTAATGAATTTTGCAAAAAAAATATGATTTTCGTATGACACCATATAGGGTTCGTATATAGTTAGCCTGACCATATATTATAGATTTTCAGCAGGACAGTCCTGATTTCAGAGGTATGTCCTGATGTCCTGCCTAATTTCCAAAAGTTTTGTATTTGTCCTGATTTTTGATTATTCAAACTTATATTTTGATTTTTCGTTTTTAAAAA
>JANSTW010061210.1:0-11233 GCA_027564275.1 Diadocidia ferruginosa
CCCAATATTATTGTATTTTTTGTACTTTGACCTGTTGGGAGGTAATCCTGTAGGTTTAAATAAATAAAAAATAAAAAAAGGCACTATACAGGACTTGATTTGATAATTATTTAAAAAATGAGACCGTACGGCGCTTATTTTCGTGATGAATCTATACGTTTTGTTGTATAAAATCAAAATTCACCTCAAATTGATGGTGTTTTCTTAACAAATTTGTGGGGCTTTAAAAAAAAATCAACCACAAGATTGGATTCGTATCTATATAATAATAATCATGGTTCGAATTTGAGTTTTGTTCAAGAAGTGGTTACAGGCCAGTTTTATAAATTTATGAAACGCATGTTTATTTTCTTAAATATTTTTAGATAGATATGAAATTAAATCTGACATGAGTCGTCTTATCGACTATTTATATTTATAGCAACCCTATATATATAATGCTGCCACTAAGTATATACGTTTTTTATAAAATAAACTTAAGTCTTCTTATGGTGAATATATAAATGTTATGTTGCATTCCTGCGACCATTTTTTTTTTGTATTGGGTTGGCATCATGAAGGTTGGTATCATGGTATTATATGATTTGTAAACTAAAAACAGATATAATTGACAGATATTTTATTTATTGAGATCAGGTAAAAAAACAAAAATGGCTTCTTAATATGGTGTATATATTAAAGAACCGCATCATATCCTTCTAATTTTTCTAATAATAAAACAAAAAAAAAACTGAAATTAGACCTAATAAATTAAATTGCAATTTCATGATTTTATTATAGAAAGAAAAAAAAGAATTTAGATTTTGTTAATAAATATTTAGAAAAATTCGCTTTAGGGAGAATTTAAGAAAAACCAATAATTAAATGGTGGATAATAATAATAAAGAAATATTTATATAAATTAAAACTTGTCAATATTCCATAAATACAATAATTTATAACAATTATAATTTGTTAATGAAAAATGCGCACAATTTACAAAATGTAGAAAACAGTTTATTTTATGATTTATATAATAATTGGACGAAATTTATATAATATGTTATTGTACAATAAAATCCTTATAATTTTTTAAGGCTTTTAGTTGTTTTTTTAATTTAGTTATTAAATCAGCCGGTTGCACTAATATTGATATGTCACGACCGATGGCATTAAGTCGATCTCTTATCTCAAAATCTTTGAAAAATAGATTCAACGGTCGTCCATTTATTTCAGTTAGTACCCAAAAAGTTAACGACAATCCATCACAAGTTTGTGTCTGAATGAAAAATATTAAATTAAATAGAAAAATATAATTTTAGTGTATAAACAAAATATTACTTTTGGTGGTAAGCCATGCCTTGCTGATAGACTATTTGGAATTACATCGACTATTGTAGATGTATTACCATCACGGATTAATCCTAAACACTGTCCATCCATTTCTTTTTTTATTGCAAAAACTCGGCCCAAAGGAACTCGTCTTAAAATCAATTCAATCTAAAAACATATTTGTTCGATGTTATGCCCTTTAAGTTTCAGAAATATGTCAAATCTTACATTTAAACCTGACGAGTTTCTGATAATTTTATTTGCCTCAGCTGCCGAACTAATAGAAATGCCAGATATTGATATTAATTGATCACCTATATGAAGTACATTGTATAACATAGGATGTTCTTTTTGTTTCCATCCAGAAATCCAAACAGCTCCGAATGCATCAACTATTGCAATTGACCCAACACAATCCTTACGACGTAAACTAATACGAACACCACCCGGATGCAACATTTCACGACGTAATTGAAACACTTGTTGTTCTCTAAATGTTATTCGTCCCATTCCATGTCTATTATTGTCTGAATGGGATATAGCTGGTGACTGTATCCGTCGATTTTCTATTTTTAAATAATTAAAATAAATAAAAATTTCGCAGAAATGTGATAACAGCGATAATTTACAGAGAATAAAGAAACCCTTCTAATAAAATCATTTAAATTTATAAAGTTAGTCTTTTCGTCGAGCTCAAACAAGAAGCTTCTAATCACAACTATTTTAATTGTCTGATAAATGATCCTAATAAAATAAATATTTTTCTTACCAACAGTAGAACTGTTATGGTTATTATTGTTGCTGCTACTGGTTCTTGATCTAACACCCTGCACATCTGACGTAGAAGAACTACGCCGTCTATGTTCTCGAGAATCTTGGTTAGTTGTGTCGATCGTAGGTTCTGAATCTTCCTAAATAGGATAAAATACAAGAGTCAAGTTTTCTTATGCGTCTTGAAGAAAAAAAACTTACAATCAAAATTCTGGTTCTGCCTCTTTGATTAATGTTATCATTTCTTCGACTTGGTCTAATATCAATTTCTGTTAATCCCCGTGTCATTCTTGCACCACCTAATATTGGTGAAAGAATATTATCTCGTTTATTACTACTACTATTGTTCCTAAAGCTTCGTCCTTGATTTGATGGGACAAATGCTGATGTTGACGGTGCTGCAGCTGGTATTTGAACATTGGACGAAGTTTCAATATTTTCTTGATTTTTCTGATTTTTTCTATGCATTTGGTTTGTTAATTTTAATTGATTAGCCTGTGATGTTGTTTGTAAATCGGTATTAACTTCTGTAGCAGGTGGATTAATGAAAATTTGCTCATAGTGTAACTGCACAGTAGTAGTAGTGGACGTAGTACCATCGTTTCCGATTGGAATATTTGTAACAGTACATACATTTTTGACAATTGGTGGAGCTGACTGTTCCATTTGGGTATTGGTTAATTCAACAACACTTGGTAATTCATTATTTGTTTCAACAGAAAATTTGTTAATTTTTCCATAATCATTAGAGTAAGTTGATGATGGTCCAGATACCTGAACCGTTGTAATCTTATTTCTATCTTTTACAATATTTTTTTCTTTATTCGAAATGACTGAATGACTAGAAGATGATGATGTACTTGGTTGTGTAGAAAAATTGGACGGAATAATTTGTACATTGTTCGTAAAGTTTTCAATATTCTTTTCAACATCAACTGGGACAAAATTAAATATTTCATTTGATTTCTTAATTATCGGACTGGACACTTGAATAATTGTGATATTTGTTGATCCAACAAGATCTTCTGCAGAGTTATTGTTTGAATTAGAAGAATTTTCCTGATGACTTAAGTCGCCGAACCTATAGTAGTTTTTAATTAGAAAAAAAAATCTTTATATTTTCATAATTATAGTACCTAGAGTTCATAGATGCAGCTGCTACCGTCACTTGTGATGTGGATGGTAGATTTTTGGATGTTTCTAAAACAAAAAACATGTAATGTATACGAAGAGCAACTATTAAAAATTGTTTACCTGTATTTTTCTTGGTCAGAATAATTTTACTTGATTTTGTTGCTGGTGAATTCGAAAAATTAGCGTTAGACGACGAGGTTGATGCACTGCAGCACGTGTTAGGATCGGATAATACATTATCAGTAAATGTTTTGGCTAATGAAGTGCAATTATTTATTTTAATTGCTGCATTTGATGCTAAATTAGTAAGTTCATCTCCGGTTGTGGATGTGGTCGAATTATTTTGTTCTTCAAATAAATTATTTTCAATGGATATGTTTGTTGAAGTTGGATTTAAATTCATCACAATAGGTTCATTGTTAGTATCACTTAGAGACAATTCATTTGTTGATGAATTAATTGATACCACATTTATATCACTGACATGCGTCAATTGTTCAATTGTTTGTGTTAATGTTCTCGGTTCGATTCCGGGCACGATAGCCGCCGGTTCGGGTGGCGGAGCCGGCAGGGGTGACGTTGGATCCCGTGTCGGTAAAAGTGGTGCACGAATTTCGGGTAGCTTGCTGTACAGATTATCTTTAGGTGATAAGATTTTTAACTCCCGCAATTTTTGACGTAATGTTTCAACCCATTCAACCATTATGTCCCTGTAGAATGAATAATTTTTTTTATTAGAACCACAAATATTTAATCAAATTGAATATTTTACCATGAAGCAGCATTAAATCTTACAACGTCTGTGGCAAGCGTAATAACAAACTCATATTCGTGTTCTGACGACACTAATGCATGGGAAATATGCAAAGTCGATTGTAATGGGACAGTCCATTCTGGTGTATGGGAGGCTGCCTGTCTCGGTTCAATGTATCCTTCTAGAATTGCCTCACAATCATCATGCACACAGAAAACTACCCACGACCGTTCAGATTTCTAGAAAATCAATTATGCTGTATATATATAGGACTTATATTCATAATTAAAAAAAAATTAAAATTACTTTTGACACAGAGAACAGAATATATCAGAGACCTCACGCCATATATAAAATAATCCCCTTTTTTCGGGTGAACCCACGACTTTGAGGGGTTTTTTATATACGGCGTGATTTACCTGTGGTAAAATGATGACAATGGAAGAATATTATCATCATACATTTATCTTTATTAAAAAGAAGACAAACATTTCCATAATTTTGTCTTAGAGTGGAAATAATATCACTTGATACATTTACATACTATAATATAATAATAATCCTAATCATCCTCGCATATACTCATAGTCTATGCTCTATATTTTAGAAAACTGCTAATTTTTTTTTAATTTTGCAAACTTATTATACTTATTGTTATTTACAAATATAAAAAAAATATTGATACATTTTTTTGTAAAATTATTTGGAAGGATTTTATACTTTCTAAAATCAATAAATTTTAGCTATATGAGCTAAATAAGTTCATATATAAAAAAATGTATAGCTACCTTGGAACCAACAGTAATTTTTCTATTGTCCAATGTTAGACGTTTTAACCAAGTATTTTTATGAATTTCTCTAAAAAGTGTTGTTCCTCTGGTTTCCATAATTTTTGTTAAACAACATTTATACAGGTAGCTTTTATTATTTTTTTATTCGGAATTTCCAGAGGAGTCTGAAATAAAAAAAAACGCTTATACTTAACACACAGGGATTTATAAGTAAGCAGCAAATTTCAATTACTAATAGTAAACGTATCGGAATTAAATAAAACAAGTTTTCAAAACATTTTTATTAAAAATTATTTAAATTAATTAATAAGTTCCATATCAACACAAAGAACAACAATTAAAATATAAGCTACTCGCCATGCAATTGATGTTAAGTAGCAAAAAATAGCAAAATTTGTATCGCATTGACAGCCAACGTCAGAGCATCATTAATATTTATATATACTTACACATATGTATATGTTGTTTATATATATTTTATTAACGTTTTCTAATTTTACCTAACACATAACCTCAAAATTGTATAAATAATATTTTGATTTTGATATTTTACAATGAACACAAAATACAATTAAGCCACATACCTAGTCGCTAGTACAAAATAAATAAATTAATTGTAGAACAGATAAAAACAATTATAATAATTAATTATTATATCCGCCCACAAAGTACACATTTTTTTTTAATAGAACTTATTGAATTACTTACTATTATATATTATATTTAATTGTATAATATTAGATTATTATTATTTGTTGTTGTTATTAATTAACAATATTGCTAAAATAAATCTTAACTTCTATACATATATTATATCAAAAGACTGAGTCGGCTTGAGTGTTTTTTATTAAAATTTTTGCATCATAGCATTTTTTCTAAATTTTTAGCAAAATATCCGGTAGTAGCAGGCGCATTGTCTAGGATAGACGAGATTTCAATTCCACCTAGTATCAATTTTTCGGACATAGCTGATGCACAGGAAAACGATTCCAATCTGCAAAGCCTGATCCAATCTCATCACAATTTGAAATTTCAAAAACAACCAATTTTTTGTACTTCAAAGGAAATTTATTGAAAAATATCTACGAACGTATTAAGACCATACGTTCCATTAAATTTTCGGAAATATGTTTTTGATAGCATTCATGGGCTATCACATCCAGGCAGTCGTTCAACTGCGAAAGCCGTAATAAGAAAATACGCCTGGAAATCAATTAATAAAGACGTCAGACAAATGGCTAAAGCTTGTCTTGCTTGTCAAAAAAAAAATCTCAAAACATGCCCAAAAAAATTATCCCGCATGGTTAGCAAGCGATTCGATGAAATCCACATCGACATAATTGGTCCATTGACGGTTTCAGATGTCAACGTTATTGCGTAACAGTTATCGATAGATTTACTCGTTGGTCAGAAGTTTTTCCGGTTCCCGACATTCGTGCTGAAACGGTTGCTTTTGCACTTTAGAACGGTTGGATCAGACGCTATGGTTGTCCTTTGTCAATCGTTTCAGATCGCGGTAGGCAGTTTGATTGTGGCTTGTATGCAGAGCTTGCGAAACTACTTGGTTTTCGTAACAAGCAACCACTGCATATAATCCTCAGTCAAATGGTTTTATTGAATATTGGAATCGATCGGTCAAGGCGTTGTCACGACCGAATCAATTGGATGACATTACCAAACTGTGTTATTGGGTTTGAAAACAGCGTTTAGGGAGGACTTTAATACAACTTCTGCTGAAATGGTATACGGTGAACCCTAACGGTTGCCAGGCGATTTCATAGATCCATCTCAAAGTGGTTTTATTAATTTATTGAAGGACCAAATGTCTAATTTGTCTCCTCACAGAGAGAAATGTACTTGTACGTGTTGATTCGCACACCTTGGCAATCTCCTCATGAGGGTCCATACAAAATTGTAAAAAGAACGGAACATTACTTCACATTATTTACCAAGTCCAAGGAATAAAATATTTCGTTGAGGAGACTTATTTTCTGGAGAGTGAAGATCTGAGAAATAACACGATTTCGAACACAACAGCAAATTTTAATTCCAATTTATTAAATTCTTCTATTTCAAATTCAACAACTTTTATTCAAATTTCAACACCATCTAGTCAACATCCAAAAACTTCTAGTCAAAATTCAACTACTCCTATTTCAAATTCAAAACTTTCAACAATCCCTATTTCGAATGTTGTTAAGAAAAAAACATGTTAAAATTAATCCTATTCCAACTATTCAATACATTCCTTTCACTACCAAAAGTGGCAGGAATGTAAGGAAGCCACAACGTTTTGGTTTTATTGATCGTTCACCGGTTCACTAGGAGTACTGAGCCGGCTTGAGTGTTTTTTTTTAAATGTTTGCATCATAGCATTTTTTCTAAATTTTAGTAAAATTACCTTTCCTTAGCTACCGGATATTTTGCTGAGAAAATTGTATAATTTTAAATTTTTTAGTTTTATCGGGATCAGCGTAGCAGTAACATCTAAATAATTTTCTTTCTACAAAACTTTTAATTTTTTGTATAAGTTTTATTGTTAATAAATATTGTGTAATTTGTTAAAAATACTTTGTGCTGTAAAAAAAGGAATATTACGCTGACCCGGTAAAGAGTTGGGTACAGAACATCAAAGATCTATTAAATCTGCATCTAGAACCTTCTACCCCACAGGATATACACAAAACCATACACATCGACAGTAAGCACTAAGAGTTATAAGCGAAAATAGAACTATATCTAGCATAAGGCTGCATAATGTGATCGCCGGCATGATGCCAATAGATTCATAGTAGGTTCCATATAGGAAAAGATATGTCTATAGGATACTCAACATGAGTTGGACAGCATAGCACAAGTATAGGTTGCTACTCTGGTAGATGAACATGATTATATTAAAATTGAGCAGGTTAAGTAAGCATATGGCAAAGTTAACTTCCATCTTATGCAGTTTTTTCCTGCGGACATGGAACTTTTGAAAGTATACTTATATCGCATCGCTTAAAAATCAAAATCAGTGGCATGCCCTGGAAAAAAGAAAGCCCAATGCACGCGGCATTTGAGTGACAAATATTTATTATTTATGAAACAGAGAAGAAAAATAAAAGAAACTGTCTATAGATGAACTCATTGCAGAAAGTTTTGAAAATGCATTGTAAGTAAGTCTGTATTCAGACCAAACCGACGTGACGTTTATGTTTCTTTCTAATGGAGATTTTAGAACCTACGTTTAGAACAGATATTTTTTACATATAAAAACCTTAAACGCCGGTACTAAGGGACAAACTAAAAATGAAAAATTTACTTTTCTAATTTGTTTTTATTATTTTTTTTGGCTTAGTTCTAATATTACATTACATATATAATATATAAATCACACTCTTTGTTTTTAAGTATAATTATATCATACTTACTACTTATACAATTTAAAAAAAAAATTAAATAAAAATTAAATTATTTATATAATATTCTTTTATATAGCGTATATAAGTATATTATACTATATATGTTAAATATAAATATGAAATTGTCCAAAGTTAAAAATTATATAAAATTAAGAGATTAGTTTCTAAATAATTATATAATATTTACATAAACGTATGAAATTCCATATAGCAGTACTTAAGTCTTTTTTTATAGTTTTTTATTTTATTTTTTAAAATTATTTTTGTTCTTTTATATATTTTTTTTTGGTTTCTTTACATATAAATGTAATATTTAAAAAAAATTATGTATTTCGAAGTTAAACTTAAAAATAGCTGATTTTTAACATAAAAATTAAATGTCGTAAATTAGCTGCTTATTTATATAGCTGATAGCTTTTGTTAATACATTTGAATTGAAATGAAAAATGTCATATAATTAATTTCTTATGCAAATTCTACCGTGTGTGGAATAAATTCTTGGGCTAATGGATTTAAAGTTGAATAAATAATATCAGCCTCTCCCAATTCGTAAGTTGAAAACACATTACATGGATTACGACAACTAAACGAGAAAAAAATCAAGAAAAATTATAAGAATTAATGGATCACATTTAAAAATCTTACTCAGTTTCAATAGTCATATTTACAAAAGCTTCATCCACTAGTTGATCTTCTAGTTCATCCTCCATCATATCTTCAATACATTGTTCCATTAATGCTTCTTCTTCGAGCCGTTGCATCTCTGATTTATCGAATTCTTCTTCATTTTCCATCCATAAGTATTCCGAAAAATCTACATCGAAATTTCCGTCCATTTCATTAACGGTATCATTAAAGTAATCATTTTCATAGTCAAAAGAGTCATAGTTGTTGTAATTACTGTCACCACTATTTGGAATTTTCGTAATCATTTTTATCTAAAAAATGGTAATTTTATGCATAATTTATTTAATAATTTATCAACTACTATCAAAACCAAGTACTAATGTAGCATAAATTAAAAAAAAAAGTATATAAAATCCTTTGTAGTGTTATTTTTAAACAAATATTGCAAGAGAACCAGGAAAAATGCTATTCAATAATTTTAACAGTATATTAACTATACTATCATTTTTTTTAGATTAAAATAAAAATATTTATTTAGTATTTGTCGGCCATTTTGAATTATGAAAATATTCCAAAAGCTATACACTTTTTTTTTGTCAGATAATTCAGTTAATATCCTATAGATCTAAATTTTGTTTCAATCGGATAAATACTTATTTTTTGGCAGCTGTTTGATATCAATACTGCGAGCGATTTTTGGAGATTTTGACCACCTTGTAGAACTCGAGAACCACAAATCACAAAAAAAATGTTTTTTATAAAATTGTGTTTTTAAAGAGTACGTACGATCAAAATAAAAAAAAAAAACATAATACATAAAACATAACTTCCAAAAGTATGCGAAAACTCATAATTTTCATAACATGTTAAATATTACGGGTCCTAAAATGCACCCGCGGAGAACGCCAATGCCTATACACCACTCTTATAGAGGATATACCCTATATTAATGATTAGACCTGCTTACTTCTACCGGTCAGATAAAAATAAAGCAAATTACGGAATCTTGACATTAGTTAAACTAAAAATGACGTCAAATTCTTATCATTGTTATGCCTAATTGACTCTCTGTAATAAATACAAATTAATAGGGAGGATTTAATTAAAATGGCAAGTTTTGCATAATTTGTAATGTAATGTACTTGATCCTAATTAATATCACTATAATCCATTTTAAAACTGCAAAAAGCAAGTATATTATAGTTGTACCGAAAAGTAAATTAAGGTTTTCTTTAAAGATTTGCTTTAAAATATAAGAAAATCTAAATTTATATTAATTGTAATAAATATGAATATAATAATAATTAGCAGAGTCTGTAAGTAGAAAAAAAAAATAAGAAAAATGAACAAAGAAAATTATACGGTTTTACGCAGTAAAACTTGATTCATATAAAAAAAATCTCGCGTCAGCTAATTTTTCCTATATAATATTATTAGTTAGTAGATCAATTTATTAACAATTAATAATTGTTTTTACAAATTCGATTTTGTTACTTTATTATTATAATATAAATAAATAATTATAAACTTACAATTAATTTTAAATGTAGAATTTAGAAAATAAGAAAATAAATTTTTCTATAAATATAATATTGTGAAAAAATATGGTATATACAATATGCGTATATTTTCGATTCCCAGTAAACTATAGCTTCTATATAATACAGATGTACATTGTACATTGTACTCATATAACACCCAATGGTTTTATTCATTTATTAAAGTTGAAGACACATACGTTACCTTTTCTATACCTAAAATCTAAATAATAACAAATGAAGTTATGTATATATAAATAGTGTTGTTGTGAGTTAGTATATACTATATAGCAGCGGCGGCTCTACCTAGGTCCGATGGGGCCTTGTCCCACCTGTTTAAACTAAGAAATAATATATATTTTATTAGTTATTATTTATTTTATTTTATTTTTGCTTTAAATGATCAATAGTTATTATAATAACGCCTTCATCAATAAGTTTATATTTGAAAATAAAACAATCAAATGATATTTAAACTTTGCTATAAAATGTCTACTTGATTAGAATTAACTCAATCCAAAATTATCAAATAATAAAATAAAGCTGTACTAGATTATACCTAGTTACATATATTTAGTACAAAAAACGGGGGTTCACCACGAAATCCCGTTTGACGAAATCCCGTTTCCAAAATCTCGTTCCCCAAAATCCTTTTTTTTTAAATCCCGTTTTCCAAAATCCCTTTTTCCAAAATCTCGTTTTCCGAAATCCCGTTTCCCAAAATCCCTTTAAAAAATATGTTTATTTTTCGGGCGCATATGATACAAACATATTTTTTTAAAGAGGACAATAAATGTTTATAGCTTTGATACGTTATTATAAACATAATACAAATAAAGTCGTAGTTGACTTATGCGGTTATGCCTAGCGATCACTTACATTTTTTAAAGAAGTTCAAACATA
>JANSTW010061221.1:0-11232 GCA_027564275.1 Diadocidia ferruginosa
GGAATTTGTTAGGGAATCGTTAGGGGATGTAAAAAGACTGCGATTTCTATAGAAATCAGTTTAATTCGTTCATTTTTCCATCAAAATCTGTTGATTTTAGATTTTGAAAAAAAAAATCCCCAAGTATAGTCCACAATTTTTTTTGTTCGTTTTCTGACTATTTTAGAATCGCAGGAATTCGTTAGGGAATCGTTAGGGATGTAAAAAGACTGCGATTGCTATAGAAATCAGTTTAATTCGTTCATTTTTTTTCTTCTTCACTCTAAAGAAGGACATAAGTTTTATTGATACTAACCATTAACAACTTAAAGTTTTTATTATGTGTTTACTGTTTTATGTTTATACTAAAAACAAAAGAAACAGGATATAAATTTAGTAAATGCCATTTTTCGCTTACACTTACAGACTAGGTACATATAGTTAAGTTCCCTTTCTAGCGATTGGTGGCATAATTTAATATAAAAATACTTTGGTATTCCCAAAAAAAGACAAAATTTAAAAGGGTAACGATTTGGTTTACTTTCGGTTGTGGTATATAATATATATTATATTTTAGATTGGTAGTTCTAACACAGAGAAAAAGCAAAAGTGTATGAATGAAAACAGCTGGAATCTTGTATAGGTTATTGTTGTATATACTCTATGTCTATTATCGGGCGAGTTCTTTAACAAAAACTATGGCTTATAAATTTATTTGTTCTTTGTAAATCAAAATAATATAATAATAAGTAACTTTGTGCGAGTTTAACATTTTAATATTAAAACTAATTTATATATACCTATGTTTATGTATGTATATGGATACGATAAATTAACATTCCAAAATTAAGGATGACAAACCTTTCAAGGGATAGTAACAGTAGTGAATATGATAGAATTCTTGGACCTATCGCAGTACGCAACTATCATGGTCGTTCTACTCCAGTCGATGTGGTAATTTTAGTCATTATATCATACTTATAATAAATAATCAATAAACAAAGTATTTTCATAACGCACAATAATCTATATGTGCTTTTACCTCTGTTATAAGCTGGCGTGTCTATATGGTCATCATCGTGCCCTTTACTACTACAATTTTACCCCTTTTTCTATCTGATACCATGGCCATTGATGGCCATATCAAACGTAGAGTGTTGTCAGCAACTCGCACTAGCCGTATTTTTTTGTGATCAGTGGGGCAGGTTTTACACTACCTATATATGAGAAATTCTATATATATATATATATCTGTTGGTATCATATAGGTGGACCAACAACGGCTTTAAGTGACTCCCGAACCACTGCGATCGCTTTTTAAGTAAAGAGCTTCGAATGAAAGGTAATAGCTTAGTTGTGAAATTTAGTTGGTATTGTAAAATAATTGTAGTCTTAATGGGTTTTAAACAAATTAATTCAACCGTTTTACTATAATAACTGCGACGTCCAAACTTTTTAGAGATAACTTTGGTATGATCTGACATCCGGTGCATCTGGATTCAGAGATTAATTAGAGTAACATTAAAAATAGAAATCTATATGTTTTCTTATCTGCTTTTTTTACTGCAAACAAAGAATGTATGTCATAAATATATAATTTTTTAAAAATATTTTAACATTTTAGCATTCGGCATCACTACAGAATATAACAATGGCCACGGACTCAACTGCAAAGATTGTTGGCGGAGAAACAGTTGCTAGAAAATTGCCTCAATATATTGCTGCACTTGCAGGTTAGTTGCGAGCAAGGTTTATGGAAAGAAATATTTTTAAATTTTGTTTTAATATATTTTAGCCATGGGAGGAGCATTATCGGCTGGTGCTGTATTCGGTTGGAGTTCTCCGGCTGAAATTCCACTGACGGAACATTCCGAATATGGATTCGATATAAATACCGAAGAATGGTCATGGGTTGGTTCGACGGTAACGTTAGGAGCGGCTGCCATTTGTGCTGTAATTGGAACAATTATCAATATATTGGGTCGTAAAACGTCAATGTTGTTGATGGTGGTGCCGTTTACAATTGGATGGGGTTTAGTGATCGGAGCCACAAACGTTGCAATGTTGTTGGCCGGTCGAATTTTGTTGGGCATATCGGGTGGAGCATTTTTCGTAATGGCACCGATTTATATCGGAGAAATAGCCGAAAAGGATATTCGTGGAGCGTTGGGAAGTTTTTTCCAATTGATGGTTACGATGGGCATACTTTTTGTGTACGGTGTTGGTTACGATTTATCTGTATTTGTATTTAGTATAATTTGTGCTGTAATCCCACTGGTATTTGCATCGATTTTTGTATTTATGCCTGAATCACCGTTATATTTGGTATCCAAAGAACGTACGGACGACGCAATAAAATCCATTCGATGGTTACGTGGTCAAAACTATGAGTATAATTCGGAATTGATTGAGTTGCAAGTACAACATGAAGAAAATATCGCTAATAATGTGTCGATTAGAGAGGCACTGCAAAGAAAAGCCACGAAAAAAGCCTTATTTATCATATTGGGACTGATGTTTTTTCTACAGTTGAGTGGCATTAATGTCGTTATATTTTACACAGGATTTATATTTAAAGAGGCAAATACTGGCATTGAGGTACAATTGGCTACTATTTTAGTCGGAATTATGCAAGTAATAGCCACTTTAGTGGCTGTATTAATTGTTGACCGTGTGGGTCGTCGTGTTTTGCTTTTAATTTCAATATCAATAATGGCGGTGTGTAAGACTTTGCTTGGTATTTACTTTTATATGAATGAGAATGATAGAAGTAGCGTGGCAAATCTTGGATGGTTGCCAATATTTTCATTGTGCCTGTATATTGTGGTATTTTCACTTGGATTTGGACCCATTCCATGGCTTATGGTTGGTGAATTATTTGCAGCAGACATCAAAGGGATTGCTAGCTCGGCAGTGGGTTCGTTTAGTTGGATATTTGCATTTATTGTGACCAAATCATTTTCAAGTATTCAAACTGGTATCGGAATTGGACCAACTTTTTGGCTTATGGCTGGGTTTTCGGTAATTGGTACGGTTTTCGTTTATTTTATTGTACCCGAGACAAAGGGAAAATCATTATTGGAAATACAAAAAATGTTAGGAGGTGATTCTGCGTCAGCATTAAACGATCGAAATCGATCCTCCATTGATACAGCCACAACAGCCAGTGTTAATGAACTAAAAACATAATATATTTGTTTAATAAAATTAAATTAAATATACTTGGAGACAAATTTGTCTACTATATTATAACGAAGACATACGGATATTTGTTATATAATATATACAATATACAAATTACATATTGCGTCAAGTGTGATAATATGTTTATAGGTTTATCTATAGAGAGCCTGGATCGAACTGCATCAGCCGGCAAATTATCTGACCAATATTATATATTATATTAAACTATACTTAAAAAATACTATAAAATGTAAGAAATAATAATTAGTGATAGCATTTTTACAATATAATATTTGAGTTTTATTTAATATTTACATACTATAGTTACTACCGCATTTACCATATATATATAATATATATAGTGGTCAATGTTACTACTATGAACACAAATCATTTAAAGGGACCACTTTAAGGTACAAAAAATTCTTCTTGAATTATATGAATTATCAATTATGATCTGTTTCAGTACTCCTTATATGCGGGTAATAAAAAAAATACCATGCGGTATCAGATAAATAAATTTAAAAAAAATGCAGGTAACTATATCTATATAATCTATATAATGATCCCACACTTTGGAGTAAAATGCAAGCAGGATATCTATTTACTTTACATATAATATAGATATATATATATATATATATATATATATATATGTATATTCAAATAGCTAATAATAGATATCCACCCAAATCATTTTGTCACCCACAATCAAAACGCATTCGAAACACGCCTGACCAATTTTAATATAGATCCGGCTGGTTGCTTGCTTGTTAACATAAAAAGTAAGATAATTTTTATATATATCTAGGTTTAAAAAAAAAAATTGCAACCAGCTTATAAATATAAACATTTATATTTGTTATATTAATATATACGTGCGCCACCCCACCCACAATCACCCTATATATTTACTGCAATCCACCAAATATTGTTACCGCACATACCGAACACTACTATAAACCAAACCATGAAAACCAACACACCAAAAACATAAAATTATATTCAGTATAGGCCATAGTGTGTGTAGTGTAGAACTGTAGAACTGTAGAACTGTAGACTGTAGTACTGTAGAGTGTTGAGTGCATTCGGCAAAGTAGAAAAAATTATAAAGTAGACTCAATTCAATTATTTTTTCGACAAACTTTTGGCGATATTTTCTTACCTTTCCAAACTTTCAAAGGACACGGACAACAACCCTGTAGAGATTCATTAAAACAACCGAGAATAGTGTATCGATGTCTAATTTATTGAGACGATTTTAATAAAAAAAAAACAATTTTAGTATATTTTGTTTTTATGTAAATTAAAAAATGCATATTTTTTTGTACACATTTTAAGAACACAACTGCAGTTTCTATATTTATGTATAAATATTAAACTTTTTATATTGTGAATCTTATCTAATGTTGAGTTCAAGCTTGTTTCGTTTTCACATTAAACTCATCAGCGATCGGAAAAACTTTGTATTTCTTCTAGCTGCGCTGGTGAGTTTCCGTTGATTGGTATAACTACGTTGTAATTGTTATACTTTGATACTTATTCCATGATGATGATGATGATGTCCTTTCTTTTATGTTTACTTTTTTATGTTTTTTTTTCTGGCTGCTCTGACATATACCACTGTATATTATATACAAAAAGGTACATAGCTGTTATATTATATTATATATACAATATACGCAACTTTTGTGTAGGCTGGGGTTGATAAATTTTATATTTATGGTGAGGATCCTGGCATTATAACAAGAGGGATGTATGTAGGTTTATTTTATATTATATAAATACGCGAGTCTCTATAAATAGGTATATATAGTATATACATCTATATAATATAGAAAAAAAATTACTAATATATTCAGCTTTAATATTGAATTTGGAAGAACACAATATGATTCAAAATTTAATAAAGTTCAAAAAATCTATATGTATACGTATACTATTTCATAAATTTGAATTATATATTTTATCTGCATAAAGTAATATTGAAAATTATATATCATGATTTTTAGCTAAAATAACGAAACTGACATTTTTAATTTTTAAATATTTTCTGATTTTTCAAAAATTGAAGCCTAAACAAATATTTTTTTGAAAATTGAATTTGAAAAAATTCAAAAGTTTAACTTTGTTGCTAACGGAAAATATCAGGGCTGGAAAGGGTTCGTGTAGGTACGGTACGTCGGTGTACAGCATAATACGTGTCGCATGATTTTAATATCTGGTACCATGGCATTATGGTGCGGGATTTTGTCGATTCCAACTCCTAAATTTTATATTTCGAATAAACTGAAAAATTCGAACCCCTAAAATGAGGATTAAGAATTTTTTCCCGTCTACAGTTTTCATCTGATTTGAGCATAGTTTAATATTTTTGTAATTAAATTGTCTTTCATTTGATAAGGAAATTTTAAATTTTTGTTTTTTTTTCATACTGTTTGTTCTACACAAATAAAAACGTTAAATTTAAAAATATTTTTTTTTCAACTTTCAGCGCTTATGTAATGAAGAATTTACCACTTTAAACGACATAAAAAGAATATCGTCAGAAAGATTAAAAACACACCTATCGACCAGTATAGTTTTGAGGTTAATCAGATTTATCGTTCTTGAGTTATCTGGCGATAAATGAAAAATGATCCGAACAAAACGTATTTTAAACAGCCCGTAACGGATGTTTGAATTTTTTTTTTTTTCAAAAAAATGAATATCATTTCCGTATTCAGCGACCTCAAAATTACCCAAAAAAACTTTTTTTCCTCTAGATTTACCCAAAAAAATCACGATTTTTTTCACTCAAAATGTATGGGAAGAAAATACAAAACTTCACAATTTTCAAAAAATGTCTCTGCTGTTCCCTTTAATAACTTAAAAACTAATTATCTGAGCAAGCAAAATATACCTACCGACGGGCTATATTGGATGTCCTGTTAACACATAGGGTAAGTTTAACAAAATATTTATAATGTTTGTATAATATTGTTGCCCAAAGACATGCATTATCTCTGTACAAATCTATAAATAATAAAGTACTTATTCTATAAATATAAAGTTTTATATTAATTAATTTAAAAAAAAAATTTAATTTTCGCGTACAATAATAAAACATTTGTAAGGTTTTATTTGAAAGAATTGTATCGTAAATTTGACGCAGGTAACACTATAATATACGTTTGTTTGTGTTCGCTCGATTGGCGTATTCGTGCACCATTCGGTACCATTTCGTTCCCCCATTTTTTCTTGTATATTTTTTTTGACTTGCTCTATGATTTTTCTCTGCTGTTGTGCAGGAGCTGCTGGCATATTTTTTGTATGAGGAAGAAATAATCAAAAATTGTCATGGCGTCGATTTTGTCTGATGTAAGACATCGGTGTTGCGGTTTATTTATCGCGTTAAACCGCTTGTATATATTACAAATATGTTAAAATTTATTTATAAAAACTTAATGTACGTGTTATGTTCAATAAAATAGTGAATTGTGTACAGAGAAATGTGTTAACTCGATCGAAATCTTGCCGGCAACAATCTTTGGGTTGAAAAAAGTTTATTTAACACAAAAAAAAGTTATCATTGCGCTCTGGCAACAACCCATCAATAAAATGAAGGAAAAAATAAATTATTAGAATATTGTACGAAATTTACAGGATAAAAAAAATTGTGTTTGCCTTTTTTCGGTTTTGTGAATAAAAAATTCTGGCATTTGGCATTGAAAAATTTAGTGTGGATAAATAATGTGACAATAATAATTCTGATATCCATCAATTTGTGCGTTTCCTCTGTCCTGTGTGTGTGAAAAATACTAAAATCTCCCAAAAAAATCCACTTTTTAATATTGCGTTTTGTGATGTTTTCGTTGCACAGGCAAAGTGTTTTCACTAAACACCTTTCTGTTTATCATATGGAAGTTCATAATGACGACGACGATGATTGTCGGACAATTAGTTCAACATTGTGATTATAGAAAATATAATAAATTACTAAATTCAATAGATGAATTACTGCCTAGAAACGTCGTCAGCACTAGACCACGACCAGACACTTATCGTTCTTATTCCAGTTTTTATTATTTTGTTAGCCCTAAGACTACAAAACAACATTACATTCGGTGTAAACATTTAAATCTCCTGAATCAGAAATATTTGCATTGGAAAATATTCAAAGTACTAAATATAATCAACATCACGAACGCCACCACCATCAGCAGCAGCAACACAACCACCACCACCACCACCACCACCTGGAAATGCTAGGTTAGAAGACAAATAAAGATTCGAATTTTTGTGATGCCATGTCATTTATTGACATTTTTTCACAATTTTTTTACACGATTCAGAATATCTGACACTTGCGCGCTTTTATCATATGAATATTATCTATCCTAAGATCTAAATCATATCTCTTGTGGTGTTGTTGTTGTTGTTTTTTTAATAACACAGCTCAGTCAAAAGATATTTTTCCAAAATTTGTTTTTTCTTCAAAATTTCGTTTTTTTTTATTAAATTTATTTGTCGACAATTAACAAACAACAAACAAACAATGGTATTTTCAGGTGTAAGTAGACGAGGTGTGCCTTCGGGGCCTCCTTTAGGTCTTTCATCCACATTGGAGGATCCAGGAGCTGGATGGAAAGGTGGTGGACCACCCGGACCAGATAATCAGGGCAATATACCAGGAGGTTTTACACCGTCCGGTCCAAATTCGTTCGGTGGACCAGTATCAGTATTTCCGAATGCCGGACAAGGAAGTCCGGCTGGTAACAATCAACAAGTTCAGTATCAAGGTCCCCCGCCCGGCTCGAATACGCCACAGTACACAGCGTCACCGGCGCCGTCCGGATCGTCAACGCCGGGACCCTGCCCCCCACCAAACGTAAGCGGTGCAGGTTTTCCGCCACCTCCAAATTCCGGTGGAGGTCCACCATATAATGGACCAGGTCCAGGAGCCGGTGGACCGTTTGGTTCACCGTCGTCTAGTGCACCTCCCTTTGGCAGACCAAATAGCTCAGGACCAGCATTCGGTGGTGGTGGACCACATTTTCCATCACCCGGCGGTCCTGGCGGTTTTGGTGGCCCACAATTCGGTATGCCACCAGGATCACCGTTCGGACACGGACCAGGCGGACATCCGATGGGTCCAATGGTTCCAGGAGGCCATCTAATGGGTTCACAGCCTGTGGATCGTATGGAACAAGGGTGAGTAGAGTTTTTTTTTAAATATATTTATTATATCAATATAACGAATAGGTTTAACTTTTAGAAACAGATATACCTACTTTTCCAAATTTAATTAGTTTTTACAATTTTGTTCCAATTGCGAATTGAAAAAATCTAATTTGGGTCCAGTAACTGATAATTCTGAGGGGGAAACCCACTAGAAAAATTTTGTCCCATGATTTCTGATTTCCGAAATGATTTATGATATCCGAAAATGATTTCCGTGATTTCCGAAAATGATTTCTGATTTCCGAAATGATTTCCGTGATTTCTGAAAATGATTTATGATTTCCGTGATTTCTGAAAATGATTTCTAATTTCCGTGATTTTCGAAAATGATTTCCGTGATTTCTGAAAATGATTTCCTTGATTTCTGAAATGATTTCCGTGGTTTTCATAAATAATTTTTGATTTCCGAAATGATTTCCGTGATTTCCGAAATGATTTCTGATTTCCGAAAGGTATTTCCCCCTCGGATTATTCATTAATACATTTCAAATATTTTTAACTTGTAAGCTTTTTAAACAATTGATTTGATACCAAAAACATCATTTACTTCTCCCTCCAACCCTGTAAAAAATGTTTTTTTCTCTAAAATTTGAGAACAACTTTTTGATTCTTTTCCTCGTTTTAGGGGGATTGGGTTACTGTTTTCATGGGTTTGGGTGTTCTGGGAGTTCCACATTACAAATAATGGGGGGGGGGGGCGGTTAATGGATGGACTCTTACCTAAAATGTAGATTGAGAAGAAACTCATTAGACAAAATATTGTCCCATGATTTCTGTAAGTTGTTTCCCCTCTCGAGATAACTAAATTGCCAAAAATCAATTATAAAAAAGCTAAGTAATTATTTATAAAATCGACTGAAATCAATCAACACTCAAATCGCGAGAAAAAAATTAGAAAAACGCAAAACTATAGAAATTACTAAAAACTGTTAAACAACCAAACTGCAGTTTTTTTGCTTAAAATACTCTGCACCGAATTACTGTACCCAAAGACTTAATTATTGATTGGATATGTATCGAGGGGGAAACCCCTAGATTTTTTTTGTCAAATGATTTCTGATTTCCGAGATTGATTTCCGTGATTTCCGATATAATTTGTCCCATGATTTTCGTAAGTGGTATCCCTCGCGGTTCCCCCTCGGATTTCCCCCTCCATATGAATAGTAACTTTTTGAACATAACTTAAAAATTTGCAAGGTTTTTTATTAATTTTTTTTGACTTTTTATATTTTTGTTCTTTGGTATTAAGATATCATGTAAATACCGAGAGGGTAACCCGAGGGGTTAACCACTATTGGAAATCATGGGACAATCTTATGGAAATCATTTAAAAAACTGGGCTTATCAGTCTGGAGGGTGTTATTCAACTCCACTGACGAAAGATAAGCTTAGAAATGAGTAAAAATCATCATATTTTTTATGGCTCTGGCGTAAGCTAGAGCCACAGGCTCAGGCGAAAGCTAAAGCCAATAATGTTACAAAATTATTCACTTTTTTAAAAATTACCTAACCTCACTTTATATATAATTTCTTCGGATATTATGCTGCTCTAGAACTGCAAATTTTGATGTTTAAATTTCCTCGCTTTAGGGTATATTAATAAAAAAAATCAATATCGACGATTAAACAAGAAATTCTCCTATCATCCAAAATAAAAATTGTTCAGAAGCACAAAAAACTGTATATTTTTTGATGAAGTACTTAATACTAGAAGTACTAGATGAATGAGTCATTTTCATAGTAAAAAAGAAGTACTAGTTGGGGCGAGTTGGGCTTATTTTCATATTATTCAATTCAAATTGTTGTTGTTTTCTGTACAAAATTTTTAGGCTTAATTTTCACGAAATTCCGTATCGAAGCGACTCTTGTATATTCTAGTACCTCTACTTAATATGTACTAAATGTCAAAAATTATGTGCTAGAATATTTTTTTGGACTTTCAGGCTACGTTCAATTGCGATAGTCTATAAAAAATACAAAAAAAAACTTTGTTCTCAACTCAAACTGGACCTAAATTTATGATAGGATCATTTCTTCTTTAATTGTGTACCTTTACAAAAAATTTCATTGAAAAGTACTAGATAAAAAAACGACGAGAAAATACTAGATCAAAATCTGAGATGTAAGTTTGTCACTAACCCATATCTCGCAAATTATCCAATTGTGTATTTTGTTTTTCAGAACAAGGCGAGAGCCTAATTTTAATGCTCTATGCATAGCTGTCCTCAATATTGACGACACAAAATCTCAGTTACTGAAAAAAAAACATTCACCTTTTTGGATCTGTCAGAGTGCTATCCGCACCAATGTCTACTACATCTATAGCTTATATTATTATTATTATAATTCATCGAATACAAACACACAATATTCGACTCTATGTAGAATAATGTAGTATATAATTCGAAATATAATTTTTATTATACAGGGTGATTAGCGAGTGTTCCCTTTCGTTAAGGGGTGATTTTGATATGACTTATTTTGAGTAAAAAAATCTGAGAGGGAAACCACTAGCAAAAATGATTTCCGAAATGATTTCCGTGATTTCCGAAAATGATTTCTGATTTCCGAAATGATTTCTGATTTCTGAAAATTATTTCTGATTTCTTAAAATGATTTCTGATTTCCGAAAATGATTTCTGATTTCCGAAATGATTTCTGATTTCCGAAAATGATTTCTGATTTCCGTGATTTCTGAAATGATTTCTGATTTCCGTGATTTCTGAAAATTATTTCTGATTTCCGTGATTTCTGAAAATGATTTCTGATTTCCGAATGATTTCCGTGATTTCTGAAAATGATTTCTGATTTCCGAATGATTTCCGTGATTTCCAAAAATTATTTCTG
>JANSTW010061232.1:0-21356 GCA_027564275.1 Diadocidia ferruginosa
AGTTAGTTTTTTGATCAATTTGACTTAAAATTTTATATCACACGAAAACTAAATTTTAGTGTTGCTGTCATAATTTATAAAAGTCTCGCCTGACAATCAGCTATGTTTTTTTAATGTTCTTTTCCGCGGGAAGGGACAAAAAAATGCCTATTGTCGAGGATTTGCTACTACCTCAAAGGAAGACGGGCAAAAATATTTGCCAGTCTGGGAACTGAAAGAAAAACGACGAAACTAAAACTTATTGAAACTTAAATTGTATCTCTTGCCAGCAAGATGTATAGAGATATAGCTTATAATAATTTAAATATATTAATTTTCTATATTATTTACAACAATATTTTACTTCCCAGGAACACTTTTATTTCAGACCTTTAGCTTTATTCTCCTCGTACTCTTTGGGATGTTTTTCCTTCCTATGTTTATACATATTTGAGCTGGATCGAAACGTTGTCGGACAATAGGTACAAGTATACAAATCCTTATTGCCCGTATGTATTGCTGTGTGTTCCTTATAACGGTCAAAATTTTATAATTAAAGTATTTTTCGTTAAGTTTAATATTTTGTTTACCCTCAACGCCTGCGGAGTTTTAAACATTTTCTCACAAACCGTACATTTCAGCGTTGGTTCAGTGTGCGTTCGACGGACGTGTTCACGCAAAGCTTTCTTATTTGGCGTAATGCGTCCACATGTTTTACATTGGGCCGGTGGAGCGGCATGGAATCGCATATGGTTTTGTAGACTTTCCTGATGTTTGAGCCTAAAAAATATGGGGAACAAATTACAGAATAAAATTCTTTTAAAATTTTCAATAATAATTACCATTTTCCACACAATTCACATTGAACTTTTTGGTCAATGTTCGTGTGTTCGGATAGGTAGTGCATTTGATAGTATTTTTTCGATTTAAACGATTTCGCACAAACATCACACATATGAGAATGTCGATTCTGATGAACGTTTTCAATGTGAAATCGTAACGTTAATTTCAAACCATATCTGTAAAAATTTTACTTTCATTATATAACTTATAATGAAATAAATAATAGTTATACTTTTTGCCACACAGATGGCACTCATAAATTTGACCATCAGGTACCGCGTGCACCGTTCGCTTGTGTTTCCGTAACATATGTTCTTTGGCAAAGGCTGTTGGACAAGCATCACATTTAAATAGTTTTTGTTCGTCTGGTGTATGTATGTTTGTTATGTGTGCAAATAGTTGACAATTTTCCATAAACGTTTTGTTACAAAGTTCACATCTGTTGGCGAAATAGCTTTAATATATTGCTGCGTAATTTTACAGCGAATTATTGCGGTACACATACAATTTATAACTCAATTTGTATTTATTGCAAAAAATAGGTGAAACAGCCCAACAATTTTAAACTATCGTTAAAATAGAGACAATTTTCAGGCGATTTAGTGTTGTGTTTGGTGTTTATAATAATGTGTATCAGGCAACACCAACTCGCCTGAAAATCGATCATATCAGTCAAGGCCGCAGGATAGAAAACGATATTACAGTATGTAAAAATAGGAACTAAAAGTGATTTTACTAAATTGAATCTTGTACTGTGAAGTATGCGATACCGTTATAAGGCCACAAAGAGTGGCAAAGACTTTGAGATCAAATTGGCATGATCAAGAGAGGCAACATAACATCAAAAAATAAAAATGCTCTGATTTAAAAAAAAAATGAATTTAGCACAATTTGAGTTATCATGTGCTGAACGCAACAAAATTATGTGAAAAGCCTTAAATATAGAGAATTCGAATTAATAATACTTCAAAATGTATACAAACTTAAATAAATTCGGATTGGCATGCCATTCACAATGCTCCAATGCTCTGGATATTCTGTAGAATTTCTTACTGCAACATACCAAATATCCGTTTCTCAGATTATGGACTTTTTGAAAATGAGTTTTAACATCGCTGAACGTCTGAAATTTTTCCGAACAAATGTCACATTGCATTTTAAACAGACATCTAATTTGATCGATGTTCTGTGGACTGTCTGCCTTTCTTGGTTTCAAAGATTTCTTTTCTCGGTTTTCTTCTCCATTTAAACTGAAAATAGTCGATATTTATAAATAATACTTTTGAATCATACGGAAATTACCCAATTAATTCTGGATTTTCGTGCCATTGGTAATGTTGCCTGATCAAGGATAATCTATTAAATTTCGTATCGCAACAATACAAATGTCCCTGCTCCAGCCTGTGCACTGTCCTATAGTGACTGGTAGCATGTGAAAATGTTTTAAATAATTCAGAACATTGATCACATTCCATTTTGAAATATTTTCTTATCAATTCTGCATCATTCGCAACTTCCTCTTTAATTGCAGCTGGTTTTCGTTTGATTTTAGTGGATTTTCTTGTGATTTTCTTCTTTTTTGTCGGTGGTTTGTCTGAAAAAAAAACTAATTTTAATGAGCCAAACTAAATATTTAATCGAAATTCCAAACATACATTCCTCTTCCGAGTCACTAGTATTTGAACAATGTTCATCATTTTCGCCAAATCCATCCGAATGTAGAACATCTAAAGGTATAGCAATAATTTTCGATTCCAACAGGTCATTATTTTCGGATGGTTCATCTTTTATGAGTGCATCATCAGCTTCCACTACCAACGTTGAAAGTTCATCCTTAATTTCATGTTTCTTAACATTGTAGCTAATTTCAAATACATCATTTACAATAGAAATATGGAAACTTTGTCCATAATATTGTTGATGCTTCACTTTGATCAGATTGAAGAAATCATCAAAACGTTCCACATAGGACCAACATTTCTGGCAAATTATTTCCGATAATAACTCGGTTTCATTGATCTGGAAATTTGTAATATTGAAATATTTCGAGAAAATGTACCCAACAACATTCTATACAAACCCCAAAATCAAACCAAAAGTGTTGCTTTAAGATTTTGCCAATTTTCGTAAGATCTTTGGTATTTTGTTGATACAAATCAATTGAATTTTCTTCCGAATCATCAAAACAGAGTCGACAAATCTCTAACTTTACCATTTTTTACTTTTTTAGAGTCATCAAATATCTGGTCAATGGTCATTTGGAATAACAACAAATAAATTGTAAACATGAATGGAATATGGATAAATTTACGTTTATCCGAAATTATGAATGAAGTGAGATATTGAGAATGAGATATTTGCTGATAAATCCGCCTTGCCTATTTTTCATAGATGAATTCCGATATTCTTGAATGGACTTTTTGCGAGAAGAGTGCGTTCACCTCTTTTGACTTTTTATGTATGTACAATAATTTTTTTTTACCAAATTGGCCATAGATTGTGCGGATTCGCACAACAAACTTTTTTTTCTCATAGTGAAAAAGTCTAATATGGAATCGCTCTATGAAAAAATATTATCTCACTATTATGCGCTTCCACTTTCCAGTGTCAGATAGCTAGTCGCAGATATTTTCATCCGTGCGAGGAAAGTGGCTTTTCATGTTGTTCAAAATAGAAGAATTTTAATTAATTTTCCAAAAAAATATTATAAGTTAATGTATTTTCAAATTTTCCGTCGTCTTTCTGCAACAATATGTGAAAAGGACTTGATTCTGTCGAAAATGTAAGCAACACATCCTGAAACTGAAAAAAGAAAACTTTGGTATTTCCGAAAATATTGACAAACTATTTGAAGTAAAACCGCGACTAGATACTAGAGAGCTAAATAGAAAAAATAACTTATTCCTTTGACCACGTCGTCGTCGTCATAAAATATTTATAATTAACATTTTTAGAGACTAAATTGGTAACATAATATTATATTGGCGTTCCATCGCATTAATGAGAACCAAATTTGCCAGGAATTTTAATTTATTGTCTATTTCCTAATAGAAAAATTCAACTTCATTCATCAAAAGGTCTAAGAATGATGGGATCAACCACAAATAATGTTGATGCATCTGCGATGATGCCATCGATTAGGCCCACTGCTGTCGAGAAAATTGCCCCAGGAACTTTAATACGATTCAATAATATTGACAAATCACAGCAGGATAATCGTGAATATCGTGGCCTTCAACTGACCAATGGTCTTAAAGTGTTGTTGGTCAGTGATGCGACTACCGATAAGTCGGCCGCTGCACTGTCAGTTGAGGTTGGCCACATGAGCGATCCAGACCAATTGCCCGGTTTGGCTCATTTCTGTGAACATATGCTATTCTTGGGAACGGAAAAGTATCCCAACGAGAATGCGTACAGTACATTTTTGTCGGAAAATGGTGGCTCTTCGAATGCATCGACCTATGCCGATATTACAAAATATTACTTTGACATTATACCGAACAAACTGGAACCTGCATTGGATAGATTTGCCCAGTTTTTCATCAGCCCATTGTTTACTGAAAGCGCAACAGATCGTGAAATTAATGCCGTCAATTCGGAGCATGAGAAAAATCTGGCAATTGATGTGTGGCGCATCAGACAAGTGAACAAATCGTTGGCCAATCCAAATCATCCGCATAGTAAATTCGGATCGGGCAACAAGAAAACTTTGTCCGAAGATCCTCTTGACAAGGGAATAAATGTTCGCAATGAATTGATTAAATTTCACGATAAATGGTATTCGTCGAACATAATGTCGTTGGCAGTGTATGGCAAAGAATCTTTAGACATCCTGGAGGAAATGATAATATCGAAATTTTCATGTATTACCGATAAGTCGGTAGTGTCACCGAAATGGACAGATCGTCCATATTCACAGCAAGAGTTTACACATAAAGTGCACATTGTACCGATAAAAGACTCCAGAACATTAACGTTATCCTTTCAAATGGGCGAGTTAGAACAATATTATAAATCAGGGGTACACATACGAGCATGTTAAAATTTTTCATTTCAAAAATATGATTACTTTTTCTTTTTAGCCTGAACATTATCTAAGTCATTTAATTGGACACGAGGGCAAGGGCAGCATATTGTCCGAATTGAAGAATCGGGGTTGGTGCAATAGGTAAAAGCGAACGGGACATTGAGCGAATGTTTTTAAATTTATGAATTTTTTTTTTTTCAGTTTAATGGCTGGCCACAGTACGTCGGCTCGAGGATTTGGTTTCTTCGACATTATGGTTGATCTTACCACAGAAGGATTCGATCATATCGATGAAATTATTAAGATAATATTCCAGGTATATTAGCGGTAGTTAATTTGCTATATGCCTTAGCTCTTTTTGACCCAGCCCCTATAATTACCTCTTTAGCCCCATAGTTTAAAGTGTACTCCTTCATGGAGTAGTCCCCACAAACATATTTTGTTCTGAAGTTTAAGCTGGAAAAATGCCCTTAAGGGTGGGGGTGAGATCAAAGTTTGTATGGAAAAATTACAAGAATTTTTTTCTTATAGAAATGATAAAGGAGGTCCTCAGAAACATTTTTTTGTTTTGGACTTCGGTGGGAAACCCCTATGTCTAATTTGGGAGAGTTTTTGTAGGAAGAACTTAAGAGGGATCATTTTAAAATGGGAGGGCTTACCTTTTGTAATAAAAATATTGAAGTATAATTATTTATAGGGGTTATGTGTATTCAAATAAAAGCTCTCGAGCTACAACTTTCGTTTTAAAAGTTGTAGTCCATCGTCCATCAGCCTCTAGGAAGGGTTAAAGGATTTCTTAGAAGGAACATTTTATTTGCCTACTTGCGCGTAGAAGGGGGAACGATAGACTAGAACCCTTAGAACTAAAATTGTAGAAATGTTTGGTGTCATATGAAATTACGAATTATGGGCGAAAAAAAATTAAAATTAAGTTTCGTGTCATATTATATCAAACATCCCTACTCGTAAAAAAAATAAAAATATGAATTTTTATCCAACCCCTTCGCTCAACTGGATTTTATTTATTTTATTATTTATTGTGACAAATTATTTGTTAATTTTTTTTAAGAAACTAAAGTTTGGGTGTCTGGGGGTCATTACGGGCTGGGTCCAAAAGAGCTAAAGTGTTATAGCACATATCTTGTTTAACGAAACTGTTTTCTTTAAGTACATCAATATGTTGAAAAGGGAAGGAACCAAAAAGTGGATTTTTGAGGAATATTGCAACCTTAGTGAAATGCAATTTCGCTTCAAGGACAAGGAAACTCCGTTGTCGCTGGTCTCAAATGTTGTCCATTCGATGCAATTGTATCCGTTGGACGAAGTGCTTTCGGCTCCATATTTACTGACCGAATGGAGACCCGATTTAATTGAGGATATTTTAAATGAATTGACACCGGAAAAATGCCGTATCATTATTGTTGGACAAAAGAATGAGTCAATAGCCACCAGCTCAGAGGCATGGTATGGAACCAAATATCATACTGAGAAAATTACAGAAGATGCTCTAAAAGTAATAAAGAATGTTTTTTTTTCTAACTTTATATAAACGTTTCAATTGTAGGAATGGCAAGCATGTGATGTAAATGCAAAATTGGCATTTCCGTTGCCCAATCCATTCATACCAACGGACTTTGAATTGCGTCCAATTGTCGAAAGTGACCTCTCCAAGTTTCCCGTCATCATACACGATATACCAATGATGAGAGTTTGGTTTAAACAGGACACGGAATTTCTTAAACCAAAAACTATTATGAACTTCGATTTTTCCAGTCCGATGGCCTATGCCGATCCACTAAACTGCAATCTAACGCATATGTTTGTTCAGCTATTTAAAGATCAATTAAACGAATATTTGTACGAGGCTGAGTTGGCCGGATTAAGATTAGGTGTATCGAATACGGCTAATGGTGTTAGCGTAAGAGAAAATAAATTGTTTTTAAATTGTTATCATTTTCATTATCTTATATTTCTCCTTATTTAGATCTCAATTAGTGGTTACAATCACAAACAACAAGTATTGCTAGAGAAAATCTTAGATCAAATGTTCAATTTTACATTTGACGAGAAACGTTTCGAGATAATCAAGGAGCAATTGTTGAGAGCGTTGAAAAATTTCAAGGCCGAACAACCCTATCAACATGCCGTCTACTATTTGGCATTGATCCTAACGGAACATGCTTGGACCAAACAAGAGCTTAGCGATGCTGTGGCTTGTAAGTGACGTTTTGCGTTGTTCGATAGTCATCACTCATTATCACCATGTCGATTATACTAGGGTACATTGGGACCAATTTACCCTTTTTTCTATCTGATACAATATCACAGGTAGAAGTACTATACAGAAAGAGACCCGACAATAAATTATTTTCATAGTAAAAATCGCTGGCCCGAGAAATGTCCAAAGTAGGTGCTTTTGAGTAACTATAGTTACTATTTTTCAAATACTTGTTACTTTGTCTTCGTTACTGAGTACTTTTTTTGTTTATACAATTAGGTGAATACTAAAAAGTCACTCATACTTATAAACTTTTTGTCTAAAATAGTGTTTTTAGTCTTTGACACAAGGTTTGTGTATTTATCTATATTGTAGTGATATAATAAAAGAAAATTTGAGTGGCGACATCTTTGGGATGTTAATTCATACATCGATTTTTTAATAGAAAATTCAAAGTTTAACTATAAGATCCATAATATCGCGCTACTGAAAATGGCTCTCATTATTTCACTAGTATAAATTTATACTCTTTGGCACAAGTCATTGTGTGAAGTTTGTATATTTTTGCGCTGCGTCATCGAAGAGTGTGTCTGATCAGACCTTATTTTCTCTTCCTTAGTATTATTTTATTGCTTTCAACTTCGGTTTGTCGCCACAGATCTCGGTTTGAGATTATACATTTGGTATTAGAATATTTGTATTGTGCATCTTAAGTATTTGTTGATAAATGTTGGGCTAACAGTTACTATTACTTGTAATTTTATCATATTTGTTGTATATGAATTAGGTTCGATCTTGAATTGCGATGCCATCTTGAATTGATACGCCATCTTGAATTATTTATGTTAGCATTTTTGCATTTAATTAAATTTATTGAAGATCTTTTTTAGGACATTTTACCTTTTACAATTTGATATAATTCAAAAGAAAAATTCTTTTTTTATTAAATTTATTGCAGTGATAACAGTGGATCGACTCAAACAATACATAAGAGATTTCCTATCACGAATGCACGTGGAATGTTTTATTCATGGCAATGCAACCAAACAGAATGCTCTCGATTTGACCGGACTGGTTGAGCAAAAGTTGAATACAACCAGTGCGATAACTCTGCCGTTATTATCGAAACAATTGTTACTTAAGCGAGAATATAAACTGGTGACGGGTGAAAAGTACTTATTTGAAACGGAAAATGAATTTCACAAAAGCTCTTGTGCCGAACTGTACTTGCAGTGTGGCGTACAAACGGACCATTCAAATGTATTTATTGATTTAGTTTCACAAATCCTAAGTGAACCTTGCTATAATGTGCTACGGACGAAAGAACAATTGGGCTACATTGTGTTTTGTGGTGCTCGTAAGGCGAACGGTGTTCAGGGTATACGATTTATTGTACAATCGGCGAAACATCCATCGTATGTGGAAGGACGGATTGAAAGTTTCTTGGATGGTATGGTGGTGAGTGTTTGGTTTCATTTAGCTTAAGCTAGAAAATATATTTCTAATCTAATGCCCAAATTCAATTTTAGGACACACTTTCGGAAATGTCAGACGATGAATATGATCGCCACAAAGAGGCATTGATTGCACAGAAATTGGAAAAGCCGAAACGTCTTTCGACTCTGTTCAATAAATTCTTAAATGAAATTAGTTTGCAGCAATATCATTTTGAAAGAGCCGAAACCGAAGTGGCATTAATAAAAACTATTCCCAAATCTGACCTAATAGAATATTACAAGAAATGCATACTGAAATCGGGCAGTGATCGACATTCCCTTTCCATACATATTATTTCAGGGGTTAAGAATAATGACGAAGAAAATGAGTTAATTGAACAAGAGCAGCCAATCGAATCGACACGAAACGATTACATTCATATAACCGACTTGACATCGTTTAAGTCGAGCAAAGAATTGTTTCCCATGGTTCAGCCACACATTAAAATACAGCCGAAGGGTAGCAAAAGTAAATTGTAGGATAGTTAGCGGGTTTTTTTTATTCAGTGGTGCATTTTATAAAGTGCATATACCTAATATACTAGTACCTAATGGGTTTCGCTTTTAAAATAATAAATTGTTAATTTATTTACACGATTTTATATATAAGTTAAAAATTTTAAATAATTTAGGTAAATTAGTCGCTAGTTAATATATTTTCTTAAAGGTATTTATATATCTTACTATCTTTGTATTATTGAAATTTCATTATTGTTTAGTATAAGCAAAGTGTATAAAAGCTTAGATTATGTTTTCATTAAGCAGACCCTTGACAATAGGCAGATTTTTGTCCCTTCCCACAAAAAAATTAAGAAACATGGATGATTGTCGGGCGAGCTACTTTTATATATTATGATGACACACTAATAAATTAGCCACAGCAGCACTAAAATCGGCCATGTTTTTTTTGATAATGTAAAATTTTCGCGCTTTTTATGTTTAGTTTTATATTTTTGTACTAATAAGTGTCTTTTCTTATATTCTACGGTATAAACTTGGAATGAAAACAAAATGTAAAAAAAGACACTTATTACAAAAATAAGTCCTTTGAAGATTTTAGAATTATGCTACAATTATTCATAAGTAGTCTAGGCTTGAGCGAAAAGTTTAATGGCGAAATCTGTCAAATAAAGCGAAAATTCGGTAAAACATAAATAAAATATTTGTTGCTTTCCTCCTCCATATCTGCCAGACATTTTTGTATTTCTTTTCTCTTAGAATATCTGTTATATTTTTATGTTTTTTAAAAGAAATTCCGTAGGAAGGCACCAAAAAATCGGCCTATTGTCAAGGGTTTGGTCTTCGTGCAAGCAGAACACTACAATTTGCTCTATCGTTTTACTAGATTCTATTATTGAAAATTTGGCATAGACCACCTGTACTTAAATATAGTTTATTTTTTTGGCCACTTAATTCATAAAAATGCAAGTGACCTAGGCAAAAAGTTTCGCGCGTATTTATCGTTGTTTACATTTTATCAATTTTCGCTTCAATATTTTGACGGAGATTTCGCAATTAAATTTTTCGCTAATACTAATACTATAATGTGGCGACAAGGTAATAATCGCTGAGTCGACTTAAGCATAATGCATATTTAGTGAGAAAAGAAAACAAAGTGTTGCTATTATCGCAATTTAGACTTAAATCTCACCAAATATGCATTTGGCATTAGTTGACTGCCACAGAGTCATGTGAATAGTTTACTCTATAAACACACAAGTGTTTTTACACTAAGTGTCCATTCTTATTTAATGTTCTTTGTACCAATTTTCTCTTTTATTTATTTGTATTCTTTGGTAAAAAAAAACCGACAATACACATAAATTCAAAATTGTCAACACAAAATAAGCCACGCGTCTACTTGCTTTCTGTATAATAATAAATAATTTTAACAAATGTGTAACATTTTACAAAAATAAATTATAAATATTTGAAACTTATAACATTCTTTTAATTAATTAATTTCGCCATTAAATTGTTGTATTGTTTTTGTAGCTATTACAAATTTTGCACACGTCTTGAACGGATTTTAGATGGGACGATGGAACGTAGGTCCCGAAACGAGTTATAAGTGCTGAGATTACTCCACGATTTAATTGTTTGTATGAATAAATTGTAGGCCTTGGGCGAAGATTGGCCCTAATCGGACCGATTTGTTTATTTGTGAAAACCATGCTTTGAATTGGACCGATTAGCCTGCTTTCAAATATTTACATATTAAGTAGGAGTTATGACGTAAATTTTTTTACAATTCATGAAGAAAAAAAAGAAAGAGATAGCTTTATAACAAAAAGTCTAAGTGCGAAGACATTTTTTTCTGAACGACTTTTTTTGGAAGAATGACTTTTTTCCTCTCAATAGCTAGACTTTCAAGTCTTTGTTTTGTTTCATTCGAGTGTACAAATTTTTGTATCTTATATTCTCTATCTCTTTCTTTTTTGATATCTTAAAAAAGTCGACGTCCAACTCCTACTTTATACTTAAGATTAGGATAATTTTTGTATATTTTTTACCTATTTTAAATTAAGGAACGGTTTCACATATCTTTTTTTAAAGATCATGAAAAAATGATCTTTTAAAAAGATATGCGAAAGCGTTCCTTTAACGTTCGAAAAAATTCAAATTATTCTTAACTTTAATATAAAATTTATTTTTAAACGTTTTAATAATATAAAATATAATTTTCTATAACGATCTTTTATCTACAACTAGGCTATAAGACCCTTTGCCTTATTTTCGGCATATTCGTGAGGATGCAGTTGTTTGCGATGCTTGTACATATTTGAACTTGATCGAAATGTGGTTGGACAAAATGAACATTTGTACAAGTCTTTGACGCCCGTATGCACGGCAATGTGTTCCTTGAGTGCATGGGGTTTCTTAAACATTTTTTCACAAATTGTACATTTCAGTGTTGGCGGCGAATGCGTTATTTTCATGTGAGAGCGCAGGGCTTTTTTATTTGGCGATATTCGACCGCATATTTTACACTGTGCCGTTGGTGCTGCATGAAATCGCATGTGATTCTTTAGACCATCTTGATGTTTGAGCCTGAAAAATTGAGATACAATTTGTAATAATCTATAACCGCAGCTATACAACTGTTACCATTTTCCACACAATTCACACTGAACCTTTTGGTCAATGTTTGTGTGCTCCGATAAGTAATGCATTTCATAACATTTGACGGATTTAAATGATTTGGCACAAATATCACACATTTGTGCATATTTATTCTCGTGCACATTTTCAATGTGAAATCGGAGCGTACGTTTTAGACCGAATCTGTTGAACATAATTGTTTCATTAAAATTTCTCTAAACGCAAATTAAAGACAGTTGAGCATACTTATTGCCACAAATATGGCATTCGAAATTTTTCCCATCATGCTTAACATGATTACTGCGCTTATGTTTGCTTAGCATATGTTCCTTGGCATAAGACCGAGAACACTGATCACATTTGTATATACGTTCATCTTCAGGCGTATGCATATTTGACATGTGCGCAATCAAAGATATATTCTCAATGAATGTTCGCTGACAAATGTTACATCTGCGGAAATTAAACGAATTACAAGACAGAAAATTTTCGTCTATGTATATTATTAAAAGTCACAGCTTATCTCGCCATTTTTTTAATAGATAATAGACTTAGTGGATTAGTCCAGTTTGGCAGATTTAATGTGCAGCATGTAAAAAACGAACAATTTCAACCCACAAAGCATGCAGCGCTTCAGTAATTGTTCTGATAAAATTGAGCGAATTATGAACTAAATACATATTGGTGTATTATCGTCTAGCATAATTAGCATATATGATAAATACAGGCTTCCCACGCATATTCAAAAATTTGTATTAAAGTTTTTTTTTTAAGTTTTTATTAAGAGTTCATGATACAAGTGCAGGGGGTAACTTTGATGCACGTTTGAGCCCTCATCTTTCTATGAAATATTTAAAAAAAAAATTACTGGCATTGATAAATAAAATAGAAAGAGGGTGGAAGAAATGGTTTTTTGATTTTTTTTTAATATTAAAAATGTGAACTTTGGTGCATGTTTCAGAAAAATTGGTTCAATTTTTTTTTAAATTATTTTATTATTTAAAACATATTCATCAAACATCGTGAAATAGAGATTTTTTCCCAAATTTTATTTTGAAATTTAATTATAACCATTTTTCTATGAGTCTGACACGAAAAAAGAAGATTGTTTGTAATTTTTTACAATATTTGTACTAGTTCACCGCTAATCGCTGTAGGTCTGTATCAAGCGCTGTTAATTCAAAAGCTTATAATTGTACTTCATCATATTAGTCAGCATGGAGCAGTGGATATCGTCATGGCTTTGAGTTCAAGGGGTTGTGGGTTCGAGGCTGACAAGATAGAAAAAAAGGTAAAATGGTCCCTTTGCTCCCTCGCTTTGGAGTAAAGGACACGATGATGATGTACTTCAATATTTACCAATTTTTTCGATTAGACAATAAAATACAAATTAGGAGTGGGAAGCCTGTAAATTGTTACTCATAGTAAACACATAACGATTACACATATAATAGAGTTCTCCGCAAAATGTAGATAGTGACTTTTGGTTCTATACATAAACGATGTATATAATTTGACATCAAATACTTAAATAAATCCGGATTTTCGTGCCATTGACAATGCTCAATGGCTCGAGATATTCGAAAGAATTTCTTATCACAACATTGCAAGTAGCCATTTTGATTGTGAACACTCTTAAAATGGGACGTTACATCGGTAAAAGTTTCCAATTTTTCTTTGCAAAGATCACATTCCATTTTAAAGTGATTTCTCAACATTAGCACTTGGTCCACACCCTGTGAATAGTTCTTTTTTCTCTTTTTGGTCGGTTTACCCATGGCTTTATTTTTTGCATGTATTTGAAGGTGACTCTTCAACTTGAATGCATTTAAAAATGATTTGTCGCAGGTTTCACATCTACAATAAATATTTCATTATTAAAATCTTTCTCCTTAACATATATACAATATAGTTTTTCGGTTAAACTACACATATTTAGCGATTACGACCTTAAGTACAACCCTTTTTCTGATAGAGAAGTGCTCAAAAAAAAGAAGATCTATCAGCTGCTTTACCATCTTTGGGCATTTGAAACAGGCTTGTTCAATTCTAGAAATAGGTGGTTCCCCGAAAAATACAATTCCACGAGACGATAGGGAATTATCGTCTCGTGGAATTGTATTTTTATAACGAAAGTTTCCCGACTAGACAATTTTTATCTATTCCCTTGTTTTTGATGAATATGAATAATAAAGCACTGTAGTATAATCGAGCGAAGAGTACTAACTGTTTTCTAAAGGTTTTCGAAGTTGAGGCATATGGTGTAGATTTGGTTGGGCCGTAATCGCTACAGTGTAGTTTCTCCAGTTTTACTTATAAGCATCTGGATTTTCATGCCATCGACAATGGTGTCGAATTAGAGTGATTGAATTAAACTTCGTATCACAACAATACAAATAGCCCGCGTCTAGGCTGTGCACATTCTTGTAGTGAGTGGTGGCCTGTGAAAATGTTTCAAATTTTGTTGAACATTGATCACATTCCATTTTGAAATATTTTCTTATAATTTCAATTTCTGTATTAGCCGATTCGTCATCACTCAGCTCGTCTTCTTTGATGGGCTTTTTTCTTTTGGTACATTTTCTATCTGGCTTTGTTTTAGGTTTATCTGAAAAAAAAACCAAAGTACAATTTATTCTGTTGTACAAAAAGTTCGTGCTACTTACATTCTTCTTCAGAATCATCACTCGAATTGGTGTAATCTTCATCATTCGCTATTGTTTCTGTGTAATTTTCTACAATTTCATCTTGGTTCTCTTCGAAAACATTTATTGGAACAGCAATAACTACGTCCGATTCCGCAACTTCTGAACAAAGAGGTTCTTCTTTAATGTCTATGACAATTTTTGGTAATTCTTGCGCCTTAATATCTTCATAGCAATTGACAGAGTAGTTCAAATCCAGTCCAAAGTACTGTTTATGTTTGCACTTTACCAAATTATAAAAATTGTCAAAGCTTTCAATGTACGTCCAACATTGTTGGCAAATAATTGTGGATAAAACTGCCCTTTCGTTGATCTGTAATGTACAATTAGTGTTTAAAAAACACAAAATATATTGCAATTAAGAGCTGTGCAAACAAACCCCAAAGTCAAACCAAAAGTGTTTTTGCAATATTGTTCCGAATTCGGTCAGTTCATCATGCTTGGCGGAATTCTGTCGATACAAAGCAATAATTGAATTCTCGTCCGCTGCCTCACTTAAGCATAAACGACAAAGTTCTCTAGTAACCATCATAAAAATAATTAAACTAAAATAATAATAACAAGCAAAATATTATAAATAAATAATTTGTATACAAAACATGCGGTTCAGTAAAATCGCAGGGTTGCTGTAAATATTTTGTTAAATTGTACCGCATGACATCCGCACATAGGGTAGATGCTCTTATATTGTCTACAAAGTGATATTGAATCAAATTCGACGTCGAATTTCAAAAAACGATCGAAAATCCAAGAACAAAACCATTTTTAACATTTGAAAACTGAAAAAAAAAAACAAAACATTCTCTATTATTTCACAAAAAAATCGTATTGGGGAGCTCCCAATATCTTATCTTTGACCTAGAAACTCCAAATACAATCCCAGAGTATGGGACTACTAAAAACTCACCTTCACAAAAATTTGTTTAAACCCGTCTACTGGTAAAATACCTTCCCTTAATCTTAAATACCAAAAAAGAACTTCCTGTCATGTTCGGTTCTGGAAATACTCTCATGGGAATATCTGGTCAGGAAGCAACTTAATTTTAGGTAAAATACCTTCTCTTGAAATACTCTCATAGGAATACCTACAGGCAGGAAGCAACTTTGTTTTCGGTAAATACCTTTCCTTCTCTTGTTCGGATCTGGAAATACTCTCATGGGAATACCTGTCAAGAAGCAATTTAATTTTTGGTAGAATAACTTCGCTTGATCTTAAATACAAAAAAGAACTTCCTTTTCCAAAATATGGCCAAATCCGTCTACTAGTAATTTTTTTTTCTATATGTTCATTGCTCATACTTTTCAGCGATTTTTATTTTCCCTTTGAACTATAGATCCCAAATGCAATCCCAGAGTATGGGACCATACTAAAAACTTACTCCCACCAAATTTTGTCCAAATCCGTCCACTGGAGTAAAACTTTCTTGTGTCTGATATTTTGCGGACGGACGGACACTTTTTCTTGTTTAGTTTTTGGAATCCCGGCAATTTGACCATTTTGACCGATATTAAGGCTCTCTAAAGTTTGTAGAGTTAAGAGGGTCTCCCCAGAACAATGTTTATTCTTGGAGAGTTTCGGCCCTAGGGGCATAAAGTTTGTATGCAAAAGTTTTAAAATGCAATATTTTAATGTCCCATGTATACAGAATGAAAGGATATGGTTAAATTAAAAAAATTTGTAGAGTAACTTTTAAAATGGGAGGGGCTTAACGTTATAGTATGAAAAATATCGAAATATAAAGATTTATAGGGGCGGTTGTGTGATGTCAAATGAAAGGTCTTGACAAGGGCTACAACTTTACGTCTATTGGTTTCAGAATGCAGCGGGTTCAATAGAAAAATACGTATTTTGTCGATCGAATTAACCCTATACCTATACCACTTAAACAAAATACTATTTTTTATTTTAGTTTAATTTATTTAAAAAAAAATGTATATAGACTGTTTAAAAGTGCTGTAAAAACTAAACTCCACAATAACTTTTGTCACCCTTTGGTGGAACATTTTGATATGGCTGAACAATTGCCAACAATTCTTTGCTAGACTTGAATGTGGTCAAATCGGTTATGTAAGTGTAATCGTTCGATCTTCCAAGTACTTCATCAACTTGCGTATCTAAACTAGCCTCATTACCATCTAATTTCGAAGTAACATGTATGGATAGTGTGCGTCGTTCACTTCCACTACTCAAAATATACGTTTTGTAATATTCGATAAATTCCTCTTTAGAAATAGATTTTAATATGGCCACACCATCGGTAGCTTTTTCAAAATTATATCGTTGCAAACTAATTTCTTTTAAATATTTGTTGAACTGAGCTACCAAACTGTTAGCGGTTTCCAGTTTCTCAGTGGACAAAGCCAGTTTATGCTCGGAAAATTCATCATCGGTCATTGATATTATGGTATCCTGCGTGAGGAATGTGAAAATATAGATTAAATTTATTTACAAGAAATCTCACTAACCAGCATTCCATTCAAAAAACTTTCGATTCGCTGCTCAACAAACCTGGGATGTTTGGCTGATTGAACAATTAACTGCAGTCCCTGAGCACTGTTTGCCTTTCTTGTACTGCTCGAAATAACGTAGCCCAACTGTTCTTTGGTTCTAATCGTATTGTACCACGGCGCTTTGAATATGTGAGCCACCAAGTCGATCAGTACATTTGATCTATCAGTTTGTACTCCACATTGCAGGTACAATTCGGTGCAAGTGCTTTTATGAAATTCATTTTCAATTTCAAATAAATATCGTTTACCAGCCTCCAGTTTAAATTCTCGCGTGTTTAACAATTGTTTCGACAGAAGCGGTACGATAATTGTTGTCCGTAACTTTTGTTCAACCAAAGCGGACAAATCCAAAGCATTTTGTTTTGTAACATTTCCATAGATAACACATTCAACGTGCATATGTGATAGGAAATCTTTTACGTATTGCTGAAGTGCCTCTATCGTAATTACTGTGAGGAAGATTACAAAAATATATGCGATTTGATAGATTAGAAGTTATTTTATGACATCAAGCGTAACACAAACCTATTTAACTATATAGATAAGGTTGGCATTTCGAATAAAAAGAAAAACTGTTATTTCGACCAGAATTTTATGACTTGTTCGGTTTTGGAAATATCTAAATGTAACGGGTGGAGGTGCGATCAAACACTAATTTAGCTCAGCATTGACCTAAAAACTCACCCTGACCAAAAATTTTAAATTTTTGAAATTGAATTGGTCATATTATTATTAGCAACTCGCACTAACGATATTTTTTGAAAATCAATGGGGCAGGTTTTACACCGGAACATGCCAAGGCATCGAAAAGCCCTGGCATCGAAAAGCCCTGATCAAATCACATTTACATAAATGTCCATAAGTTTTAAATTGTCCTCAAAAAATTGTAAACTATCGTGATTATAATATAGGAATTTTTTTGAAAAATACGTGAAATTCAACCTTCGAAAATGTTGCGTGACCTTAATTACACTTACAAGCAACTGCATTGACAAGTTCCTGTTTGGACCAAGCCCGTTCAGTCATCAACAATTCCACATAGTAAAATGCCAGCTGGTAGGGTTGTTCCGTCTTAAAATTATTTAATGCCTTCAGCAGATTTTCCTTAACCAATTCGTAGCGTTTTTCTTGAAATGTAAAATTAAACATTTGATCCAAAATTTTCTCCAACAGCATTTGCTGTTTGTGGCTGTAGCCATTTATGGATAACTGCACGATATAAAATCCAAAGAAATTTAGAAATTATACCAAAACAATGTGTTTTCGAAACTTACACTTATTCCACTAGATGTATTTGTTACGCCCAATCTCAGTTCGGCCAGTTCGGCATCGTACAAGTACTCGTTTAATTGATCTTTAAACAGATGAACAAACATATGGGTTAGATTGCAGTTTAATGGATCGGCATATGCTATGGGAGTGGAAAAGTCAAAATTCATGACTGTTTTTGGTTTTAAAAATTTCGTGTCCTGTTTAAACCAAACTCTCATCACCGGTACATCACGGATAATAATTGGATACGTGTGTTGTTCGCTTTCAACAATTTCAGCCGGCAACAGTTCAAAATTCGTAGGAATAAAGGGATTGGGCAGAGGATAGTGCAATCTATCATTTAAACCAGCTTCTCTCCATTCCTATATACATTATATATAAAATCGATATTATACGAAACACAAAAGTTTTGTTTTGCAAAATTATTTACATTTAAGTCCGTTTCGGCTATTTTTTCCGAATGATATTTGGTGCCGTACAATGGTTCTGTGCTGGTGGCGATGTTCGCATTCTTTTGTCCAACGATAATGATACGACATTTGTCGGGTGTCAGTTGATTTAGAATGTTCTGTATTAAATCTGGCTTCCATTCGGTCGGCATATACGGGGCGGTTAGAACTTCTTCCAAAGGATACAATTGCATACTGCCGATTATGTTCGACACTAACGACAATGGATTTTCATTATCTTTGAAGCGAAATTGTATCTCATTGAGATCACAGAATTCATCAAATATCCATTTTTTTGGTTCGTCTTTTCTCAACATATTGATATACTGGCGGGGGATAGTCATTATAGTAGTTTATCACTCTATTTTATCTATATTTATTACCTGAAAAATAATTTTAACGATGCTGTTAATTTGATCGAATCCTTCAGTCGTAAGGAACATTTTTATTTCGAAAACTCCTGTACCTCGAGCCAATGTACTGCCAGCAGCTAATAAACTATATATACGATGAACAATATATTTTAGCAGAGATCCCCACATTAACTATACAAACACTTACGTATTACTCCATCCTAAACTTTTTAATTCGGATAGTATGCTACCTTTTCCCTCGTGACCAATTAAATGTGTTAGATAATGTCCAGGCTAAAATGAGCGGTATAGCTTTAAATAATAATAATTTAATCTCAGGTTATTTATAAATTTACCGCTGATTTATAAAATTGATTTAAATCGCTTGTTTGAAATCTAACGATCAGTTGTCTAGAATCTTTAATAGGTACAATGTACACCTTAGTGGCCAAATCTTTGGCCAAATATTGTGGATCAGTCCATTTCGGCGTCACAACCGACTTATCGACGATCGATGAAAACTTCGATAAAATCATTTCCTCCAAGGTATCTAAAGATTCTTTGCCATATACTGACAACGACATTATATTTGCCGAATACCATTTTTCGTGAAATTTCATCAATTCACTGCGAACATCGATGCCTTGGGCCAAAGGATCTTCGGACAGCGTTTTCTTGTTGCCCGATCCAAACTTATTGTGTGGATAAACTGAATACAATTTATTTATCTGATATATACGCCACAAATCATTGGCAATATTTTTCTCATGTTCCAAGTTAACGGCATTAATTTCACGATCAGTTGTACTTTCGGCAAAGAGCGGAGAGATAAAAAATTGAGCAAACCTATCCAAGGCATCTTCTAGTTTACTTGGTACTACGTCAAAATAATATTTCGTCGTATCTTCTGAGGTTGATGCATTCGAAGAACCACCATTTTCTGATAAAAATGATCGAAAGGCATTTTCGTCGGGATACTTTGCATTTCCCAAAAATAACATATGTTCACAAAAATGTGCTAATCCGGGTAGACTATCCGGATCACTAAGGTGACCAACATCAACCGATAGCGCGGCTGCTGCCTTATCCGTATCAACGTCACTGACCAGCACCACTTTTAGTCCATTCGGTAACTTTAGACCACGATATTTTCGCTTATCCTGTTCTGATTTTTTAATATTATTATAATGCATTATTGATCCTGGCACAATATTTGATGGTGTTGATGGATCCTGATGCTGATTAGCACTTTTTGACATATTTTCACATATATATTTCACTTTATAATTAGTAACGATTTAAATTTAAATTTTTTTTTGATTCCACATATAGATGCGAGAAATCGCCTTTTTTCAATGGTTTGCCTATAGCTAGGAAGTTTATTAGCCCCAAATATAATTCTAAAACTATCTTATTTAAAAAAATATCTATTCTGTTTGACTTTTTCTTATTTAAAGCAACTTATTCCAGTAAACTAAATATATGACTAAATTTTTTCCAATGCATTTCACTCTATTTATAAACAAAGCTCGCCTTATCTCAAATATGAATTAAACGAAACATTTAATATTAAATAAATAAATGTATATACAACTATAATTACTTTAATATGGCCGCAGTCTAACCTTAATTTTAACCACTTCCTTTGTAGCATAAAATATTTTATTGCGATTGATATTGCATAAATTTCACGTACCTATATATATCACACCCATGACACTCGCTTTTTTATTCCTTTCCGTGAAAAGAAACAAAGCTGAGAATTATAGGCGCGTTGTTGGTGTTGTTGAATAGGTTGAATAGTTCGAGACTATACTGGGCTATCACCTTTCACAGGTGTTTATTATTAAAAAATCCGTTGCGATCGCTTTTTTTAAACACCTTCGAATAAAAGGTGATAGCCCATAGTTGTGAACATTTTTTGACCCTATCGAGTCTCGAACCCACAACCTCTTTAACATAAAGCCGTGACTCTAACCACTGCTCCATGCTGACTATTCTATACGCTTAGGGGAAAGTTTATTAAATAGAGTCTCTCATCAGCCATTACGATCACTAGTCCGATATTTTTCATGCTTTCAAAATAAATGCGGTCGATAAAAAATCATTCTTTTTCTATATATAATGCGAGCCCACAGTGCTAGTGCATACGTAAAATTTATTATATTATTATCATATACACCTTTACATGTCCATGTGTTTGCATACAAAATAAAACCACAACATATTTATGAAACTTGTTTTTTACCAAGTTTTATTAAAAAAATAATAAAAACCACAACAATAATTTTATATTCAATTTCAATAATAATTTAAGTCAGCCAATGCGTAGGCCCTCGCGAGTGAATATCGACTGCCGTATTAATGCAATGATTAAGCTCCCTACGCATCGGCTACCAAA
>JANSTW010061233.1:0-11232 GCA_027564275.1 Diadocidia ferruginosa
GTCAGTATCACTGTTAAGGAAAAAATTGGATAAATAAATAATTTTAAAAAACTCTAAAATTCTATTTTTTTAGCTTTTATTTTTTTAAACAATGTCACGATTTATTACAATAATGTTCCCAAGTAAACCTCATCCTAAAGTTACCTACTTATACAATTTTATACTTAATTTATTCAAAACAAACCATTACGTAATCACATACTTAAACTGTTTTAAAACAATTTAATTAATTTAAAATAATAATTATATTTATATTAAGCTTTTTCTATATAAAAATAATAATATATGATTTGAGCCTATATAATTAAGAGTGTATAATAAAATAAAATTTATGAATACAATAATAAAATATATTTTAAAAGAGATCGTGGAAAAGATTATATTTGGGATAATGAATGCTTTGAGTTAATTGCATTGAGAAGACAACATTCTAATAAAATAATGAGCAGATATAGCATATTACTTAAACGTTGCGCGGTCGCATCGATCTACGACGACAACAAAATAAATTTTACTTAAAATGTTGTGAAGTTATACAATAATTATACAAAAAACGTATAATTATTTTAAATTATATAATGCTAACATCTTTACTTATTTAAATACGAAAATTTATTAGAAAACTTAATGTAATTATTTTGTGTATAGATTCAGAAGTTCTAATATTTTAATTTTAATTAAAGTAAATTGCGAGGAAAAACTTTTTTTTTTTATTTTTCAATTATTGAAAACAAGTCTTCTAAGTACTTAGTCTCATAAGATTGTTGAATTTAATTTTTTTGAAAAAAGAGAACGTTGTACTGCGACTAGATTTTGAACTATGTTGCAGTCAAGCACATAATTAACGATAATAAAATAACAAAAACATTTATAATTAAAATTATTTCGAACTTTTGAATTAATGTTTCTATAATCCATAACGTTTAAAGTGTATATCGAAGGCCTCAATTGAATCGGACGTATCTAGCAAATTAGCCGTAATTTAGATATATAGATGACATTTTGTTTATTATAGCATTTTACATAATTTTTTAATTTAGTAACACTGTGACTGCGGTAAAATGTGCTATTTCCGGTTTAAAAATACGTATTTACATATTTAACAAAGAATTCGGACGTATCTGAATAACTTTGTTGTCTCTCCTGTAAAATGTAAAATATAGATACGTCCGATTCAATTGTGGCGATCGATAAATATATATGTATAATATTTCTTAGAAAATAATTCTTTACATACGAATTGAAAAATAGTTAGATATTTTTGTTCGAATGAAACATGAGTAGAGTGTACCCACTATAAACGCAGAGGCGAACTATTTTATTTAAATTCATACATTTTATAATAAACCAACAAATTGATTGACAATTTTTTTTTATCATTTTAAAAACGGATTCTACTTGCTAGTTTTAAGTAAACTTAAACGCTAGGATAGCATTTGAGTTATGTAAATAAAAATAAAAATAAATATTTTGTATAAAAATGACGCATCTATAGAGAACATTTTTCACTATTAGACGGATTTGACAAATTTTGGGACATGGTGACTTTATAGTGTTCATAAACACATAACAGTGTATAATTGCATTTTGGAACTCTAGATCAAAGAAAAGGCGGAGCTCTCGTACAATTTTTTTAATCTTGAATAAAAACTGTTATTGAATTTATTCTCATCAAAATTTCAAAACATTGTATAGCCGAGATTCCGTATTCCAGTTTTCCGTAGACATATTTCGGGAGCATTTTCGATTCTTTTAATTTGATCCCTTTTAACCGCGAAAATGACCAAGTTAGTGGCATACTTTTATCTCTGAGAATTTCTCATAATGACACTCTCCAGTTTTTACATTGAAAAAAAAATGACTAAAAAATCATTTTTATTGAAAGGTGGTGAAAGGAATATAAAATACCTACAGACAAAAATTCGACTCTGCTAGACAAACGTGGGGCAAAAACTGTATTTTAAAAATAAAAACTCTAGTGGAAGGAAGGGGGAGTTTATATGAAAGATATTTGAAATATGTACAATTTAAAAACTAATTGGGATATATTCGATCCTCCATGTAAGAGCGAGAGAGAGAGAGAGAGAGAGAGAGAGAGACTTTTTAATGGAGGGATGTCTCTCTATAGGATAAGGATGTTGCAAATTGGCAATTTTATGACTAAAAAAAAATTTTGATTGCCAATTTATTACAGATTTGCCGTGTTGGATCGCAAGAACTTTGAGACATTTAGGAAAGCTTAACAGAACAAAACGACAATGCGTTTGATTATTTTTTATAAAAATTTGTTTTATATGAAAATGTATTTTAGCGCTTCGATAGATTATATTATTTATATTGTGATTTAACAGAAGGTTGTAGTGTTTTTTTTATAAATATAAATTAAACATTCCTGCTTCGTGTCTGGTAAGTATGAATACAAATATTATAGAAGACTCTTTATAAGTTCTTCAATTATACAAAAAGGTGGTAATGTAATAGATACATCGATTGATTACATTGATAGATAAATTTATACCAATGTTATATAATGTTATTTAATGATGTTTGGCATATACATGATAGCTGTATGTATGTATACTGCATAGACCATCATCATTTCAACTAATAATTCTGCAAAAGCTTTCAATAAAAAGATGAACTCAATTATTTAATATTATTATTCACTTCAATTTCATGTGTCTGCACAGTTAAACAAACATATTTTCGAATTGTGTTTCTCATTAATTTGTCTCTTCACGATCGAAACATAAAATATGATTTAATTTTGAAATCAATTAAATTGTTTTATTTCATTATATATGTATGTGATTCATGTGTTTAATTTAAAAATTGTTGAAAATATAACAAATTGCATTTTTCGTTCGTTTTGCTGCGCCATCGGTTAAAATATTTAATCGATTTTTATTTGTTTGTGAATATTATTATTATAAATCGCGTTTCGATATATAAGTTATACAAGAAAAGTGATAAATAAAAAAACAAAATTGTCATTTCAATTGCAATAAATCGTGATTTTAATAGTCGTTTCTGTCGATATTATTGTTGTTGTTGTTATGTTATAAATTTTTTTTCTGCATAAAATCGAAATATATTGTGCAGCTTGCTTAAAAGCAGAAGAGTGATATTATAAATTGCGATCGCAAGGCTTTGCGATAACCGATTTTTTATGTAATTTTTTAAATGATTTAAAAATAAAAGTGCACATACCGTGACCTAGATGAGATGATACATTTTTTTATTATACAAAATTGTATACTTTTTTTCTTATTTCCTTACTTGACTTGACTTTTCTTAAGCGGTTTTGACGTCGTAAATTATAACTTTTTTTTGTGCACTGTGCGCGTTCACCTATAAGCCGCATACAAATAATATTGCAAAAATACGCGCATAAGAGAAGAAATTATATATTTGCCATGGTAAGAAGTTGTGACAATTTAAATGTTTTCTTAAAAATTTCATTTATTTTATTTATGTTATTTAATAGAATTTTTTTCGCTTTTTAAAGAATTCCAGTAAATGATTAATTATATGTATTACTGCACTATAAAAAGGGAAAAATGAATTTAATTGAAATTGTAGAAATTTTTAACAATTTATTTGTATATTTGTATATAAATCAAAAATGATTGGATAATTTTGCTACGTGTATATTTTGATATCTGTTTTAATTTATACATTTTCAAAAAAAAAATAGTTCAATTCTTGGAAACTCGCATATAAGAGTGAAAATAGAAATTGTTACAATTTTATTGTGTAATTTTGAGATATTTTAAATTTATTTATACTTAGTTAAATATTTTAGAAGTTGTATTTCCATATTAAAGTGTGTGTTCATATATGCATGGGAAAAAATTATTTATGAGAATAATATTTAAAAGTGTCCAAAGAAATATTAAAATAAGGATTTGTTTTTAAATTATGTTTTTTAGATTATTTGATATTTTGCAATGATGTAAAGAATTGTTGTTAATATACATATAAAAGTAATTCATAATATTTAATAATAATTTTTTTTTATTTTAATTACAAAAATGTTTTATTAATGTACTTTAAGTAAATATATATATATATATATATATGAAACAAAGCCATGAACAACGAACCTAAATATGAGCTAAATTAAGCAAGTAATCTTCATCTTTTCATTTTAGCTTTATGAAAAATAAACGAAAGACTTGAGAGACGAACCTTTATATTTTAATTTTGATTCGTAAAACATAAACGAAGAACTTGAGCAATGAACGTAATTTTGTTTAATTTGACTTCATGGCACGAATACGAAAGACTTCTGCAACAAACCTTCATCTTTTAACTTTAGCCTTATGAAACATAAACGAATGACTTCAGAGGCGAACCTTCATCTTTAAATTTTGCTTTATGAAACATAAAAGAAAGACTTGTGCGACAAACCTTCATTATTTACTTTATGCAAAATATACGAAAGATTTGGAATATTTTACGAATCTCTATTCTCTAATTTGACTTCATGGCACGAATACGAAAGCCTTCAGCGATGAAAATTAATATTTAAATATTGCTTCATACAACATTTATACGACAGACATGGGCAACGAACAATTTTTTTTAATTTTTTACATTCAACTAGTTTTAATTTTTTTTTTTTTACTTTATAAAACGTACACTAAAGACTTGATAAACCTAAATTTGTTTCTTTATTTGTATTCATGGCATTTCTAAGAAAAAATTGAGCGACCAAACTTAATTTTGTTATCAAAACTATTCAAAAATCTATAATATTAAGATAAATTAACAAGAATAATCTATTTTCCTTAAGTTTCTGATAATATGCGTGTTATTACTGTTATTTACAAGAAAATTAATTACATTACCTTATATGTGCATAGAGCAATTATTATATATATATGTATAATTGAAGTCGAATATTTTATAAAATCAATTGCATCATGCAGTGTGTAAAGTCTGAATGGAATATGCGAGATGCATTTAAATAACAACTTGTTTAAAAGAAAACTTCTTAATTTTACTTTTTGGCATGATTGGTTGTGGTTTTTTCATCTTGTTGATTGACAAATGACAATTTATTGAATACAATTTTTTTTTTGTTAAATAAATTAACATAAGAAATATTTTTAAACTTAGCAATTCACATTAACATGAATTATAACTTAAAAAGAGAATTTGTAAAGATTATAATTTCAATAATTTTTAAAATTAAAAGTGTTAGTTTTCTATACGGCCTTAAACAAGTGTTTTTACACTATTTTGTTACAAAGTTTTAATTGTATATACAACTGTTTAAGTTATTTATTCGAAATGATTAAATTAATAGGTTCCATACGCACCTATTATATTAAATAAATCAAATTACAATATTAAATGAAACCAGAAACATTTAATTGAATTTAATTAAGTCGTTCATTACTATTATATATTGCCGTAATGTAAAACAATATTTCTTGTAGATATATTTTAATTCAATATATAGATTACTATTTATGATAAAAATATAATATGACAGACGACTGGCTGTTAAAACTACAACCAATGCAACTAATAATATTTTACTAATTGATTATCATTATCAACTAGTTGTATATGTTTGATATTGGTTCATACAAAAATATTAAATAAAATATTTTAAAAGAAATCTGCTGTGCATTTACGCCAGAATACGATTTAAAAATAAATCAATTAATTTATTGCTGGTATTGCATAAGTTTACACATATAAAAAAATCAAAATATTGTACAACATAATTTTATGCATTTATTCGAAAAATAATAAATAAAATATCGCATGTTTATAGTTTAATTTTTAAAGCGCAATGTTAAAAATCGAATAAACGTTAAGGAAAAAAATTATTGAATAAATAAACCAACAAATTATCAAAAAAATCTGTATGTATAAGCCTATTTATTGACAATCCAATCACAACTTTGTTGTTAATATTTTTTTTTGTTTTATTAAAAAAAGTTGGAAAATTTATAAACCAAATGTAAAAAAAATTAAATAAATAAATTAAATGATTTTTTTTTTAATAAAATATGTGAATATATGAGACAAATTTAAAATATTTCAACCCGAAAAAAAATATGAAATACTTTAATAATTACAAAAATTTATACGAGTAATTAGCTCGTAAATAAAATAGGCATTTTATTTTAGGACAATTATGTATTAAGTGGTTGATATTATTGTTGGATAAATAATATAGTAATCAGTAAATTTTGCTTGTTGTATATATATAGAGAGAAATGCCTGTAGTAAAATTGAAATATACGGTGTTAATAGCATTGACATTTAAATTTTTTTTTTAAATAAAAATAATTAACCAAACAAATTTAAATGAGATAAGATTTTTCGAATTTTAGCAAGAATTTTGTCTTTAATATATAACAAAGTGGAGGAACGGCATGTGTCAGTACATAATATACACAAAATATGGACGTTTCTAAATTTTACTAAAATTATTATCATTGCTGTGATATTTCCGGAACTTTTAGAAAATAGTGAATAAGGGCAATATTTAAATTCGATAACAATTAATTTATACAAATTTTTGACACTATTTACTAAACTTTGTATATACACTCAATATATATACTAAAATTTTCATAATGACTTGTAGTGGTCCATGGATATATATATAAAACTCCATTTAGTGGTCTAAGAAAGGTGCTACATATACAGGATTCGAAAAAATATAGTTTATATCTTCATATCAAGGGTCGTTGCTCAAGTCATTCGATTTCGTTCAAATTTTCTAATTCTTATTCTATATAATTTCCTAATTCTTATTCTATAAAAAATGTATAACAAATTTCCGATTTATATAGAGTTTATATAGAAAACTTTTATGTTTGTCGATATTAGTTGTAAAATATTAGTTTGTGTATAGGGTTAGAAAAATCATTTGCTAAGATAGCGATGAAACCTGTCATTATTCTCATGCTTTACGTAATATAATTGGTTTCTATACGAGGTTTAAATTTTTTAAATATAAATAAAATTATTTTATTTTTATCTTGTAAAAATTCGCTTGAGCTATAACTTACTTAAAAACTTACTTGATTTCAAGGAATGCCTATTTTGGCACAATCTGGAGAAAGTTCATTCAACTCCACTGATGCCGGGTTAGCCTAGAAGTTGAGATGAGATTATTTTGTTCTATTTATTCTTTATATGTTGTAGTTTTTTGTGCTTCAAGTCATATAAATCTTATATATACGAGAAATTTTTAGGATTCTTTGGAATTATTTTGTATAAATAAAAATTATTATTATAAGAAAAATAATCGAACTCTTGTCGGTATAGTAAATTGACACAATTTTTGAGTGGTCAGGTGAAAACTAGATCCAATAATATTACAAAAATATTCACTTTTCTCAGTGACCGATTCATCATCATCATCGTGTCTTTTACTCCAAAGCGAGAGAGCATAGGGACCATTTTATTCTTTTATCTATCTCATACGTCATACCATGGTTTTCATTGACGACCATATCAAGGGTGAAGTGTTGTCAACAACTCGCACTAGCCATATATCTTGGTGATTGAGTGACCGATTAGCATGTTCTTAAATTTTAAATTTGTTAACATTAACGTTCGAAAAAAGGAAATATTTCATATAACAATAATTTGCAATTTTAATATTTCTAAAATACGCCGCTCGCTAATCATTATGAATTAAAATTAAAATATAGGGTTCGTCGCTTAAGTCTTTCGTATATATTTTATGAATTACAATTTACATATACTTTTTTGAATATCTTTGAATATATTGAGCGTATTTCGTAAATGTGACATAGATTTTTTTTATATATTTAGTTATTGTGAATAGAATTAAAAAAAAATTAAACGAAACTAATATACGTATCTTTAATATTTGGAATAATAAAAACCAAACTAAGAAGGAATCGTACAAACAAATTGTAGAGGCACGGAAAATTATATTTTTAAAGCAAACATTTTTTTTGTAGGTGGCTTCGTAAAATTTAAAATTGATATAATTAATTGAAGATATATAATAAGCGCCATAAAAAATGTAATATTATTTATTTATTTTTGTACCTAGGTATATGGTTAACTTTTAAAAATTTTAAGATATTTAATATTTTTTATATAAATAAAACTAAAAGTTTTATGACCTCTCTTTAACATGCCAGCAGCGTGCGAAGGAAGTAATTTACAGTCTATTATATCATACGCATGCAAGTATCATATAGTTAATATTTTTAAATTTATATAAATAGTTAAGCGGGTCTATCATGATCATGTTATGTATAGTTATATGCAAGAAGCAAGAGGTTTTTTTTGTTTGTTCAACAATTCTGCTAAAAACATAAAAATATTTTTCTCATTATTTTCTTTATGACATTAACATTAAACATGTAACTATTATATAAAATAAAATAAATTGTGCAAATTGTCATTTTTTGTATTATTATTAATTATAATTGCATTTACACGATATGACTACAAAGTAAGATAAAATTTATTTTATTTAATAATGATGAAGGAAAAAACTGCAAATTTCATAATTAAATTAGTCAAAAGATGTCAAGTAAAACGAGCATTCTTAATGTATATATACGTAAAGGAAATATCATAAGAATTTAAATTTATTTAGAATTATGTAAAATATTTAATTTTTTTATATTTAATATATTCAGTGTAACTTTTAAATTTAATAAAATATAATTATAAATTTAAATTATTTTTTCTGTAGGTTTTGGTTTTTCTGCAGATTAAATATAAACGTAACGCAAATTTAATTATAAATTCGTAAAAATTAAATCGATTTTTATTTTTATTTTATACAATGCGTTAGCCTGGAATATAATATTACATATTATGCAAACTACTTTTTAATTAAAATTTATGTAAAGCAAAATTACAAATTAAACATTAATTGTCAATAAAAATAATTTATTAGTTTTTTTAATTAAACATAAAATAAAAAAAAATCGTAGATGCTGTTTTAATTGAATTTCGCAAAAACATTTTTTAATTTTATTTTAAATATTTAAAATTAAATTAGAAATTTTAAAAATATTATTAATTTTGAAATATTGATTTTTCCTTGATATCAATTAGTCAATAAGGGTCTAAAAATCTTCAGGATTTCAGTGTAAATAAGCTTACGTCTGTCACTGGGCGTAAATATCAAACGGAATAATAATAATTGTATACAATTTCTGCTATTACCTTAATCTGAATAATACCTAATAGTATAATATTGCCACAGTAAAGTCTTCCGCGTATTCTTTTTCCAAATATACCATTTACACATAATAGTTTCATATTAACATGTATGAAAGATTTAATAAAAAAATAATTTTAATAATTCTCATTATACAACTCTCCCACGATACACTTTATTACAATAAAAAAAATCTGAACTCAATCTTCTTTTTTATATAAATCAGATTAAATGCTTTGCATAATATCAACTGAATAAGAAAAAATTAAATGTCATGGTCACCTTATAAGTATATAATAAATATCTTTTGTCCGCAGAATTAAATATAACTTATGCGGTATTGAAATTGCAACAAAAAAGAACTTAGTTATTAATGGGCTTTATTAGTTCATTTATATTTATACTTACTCAACTTTTTTACAATTATTTTAACAATCAATTCTTTAAATATTACAACTTCAAGTTAATGTTAATTTAAGAATTTGACTAATAATGACCAATTAAATTATTAAAGTGACAATTATAAAGTAACAAAATATTATGGTAAGTTTTTTAGTGAACATTAAATGTATTTGTTGTAAGCGTACCTTGCTTTCGATCAATAAAATATATTTTAATTACATATATAAGCATTAGACAATCATCTCGGTACTAATTGTAACTTTTTCGGGATATAATATACTTTCTGTCAATCATCAGTATGGCTGAGAAGCTCCATATTTATTTAACTGCCGAAAAAAAGATTAATTTAAATAAAAATTCTACTGCATTCAAACAGAATATTTTCTATATATTCTAACTATTGATCTAAAAAAAATTGTTTTCAATAATTCTGATGAGATTTTTATAAAAGGATTAATAAAATGATTGACACTATATTATATTTAAATTATGTTGTTTTTACATTTCTTCGTAAATGAACAGTCATACTTAAAATATGTTATATAAATACACACATCACATAAAACTTAAGATGTCTTATCTATATAATTATATAATAATGTTTATAAATAAATTTCAGAAAATGAAATACAATGAATAAACTTGATTTTTGCTTTCAATGGGATTACAAGATTTATAATTCAGTAGCAAGAGCAACTAAGCTATATATTTATAAAAAAATGTTTTATATTTATTTTTATACAACAAAATATTATGAGTGATATTTGAATGTTACCCATTGTTCATTACGATATTTATTGTCATGCTATTAAAAAATAGCCGTTAATGTCAAGATAAAATTATGTTTAATTTTTTTTTTACAAATAAAAGAATATCGTCTTATAATAATTTTCTTGCATTAAAAAAAGTATCGCACTGCTGACATAATATTTCGAAAAATATCTGAATTTTCGTCTAAAATCATTATCATCGCAGCAGGATTTTGGAACACGGGATATAAAAAAAGAAGATTTTTAATAACGAGATTCTGGGAAATAATATTTTGGAACCAGGAATTCATGGCAAACAAAAATATAATATAAACAAAATTTATTAGTCTTCTCAATTAATAAAAAAAATGTTTCAAATTCAATATAAATTGTTTTTTTTGGAGAAGAATTGATATGTTTTAACTATTTATATTTAAAAAAAAAGAATTCATGATATTATTTTTTATTTATTGCAAATAACTCAAAGTTTTTTCAAAATAACTTTAATATCCATGAAAAACTTTAAGATTTTCTGGTGTTTTTTTTTCATTGATTACTTTTAAATTTAACGAACTATCTCAAAATCTATTATTTCTTAGTAATTTTTATTTTCATTAAAAATTTCAAATGATTCAAGAAACATTTCTGAAATTTTGTATAATATGGCTGAACATTTAAATCTACTAATAATAATCTAATATATAATATACAAGAAAGGTTTTTTTGAAAAACATCGTCAAAAACGAAAGTTAGGTATATGGGGATTGGGAACCAGTGTCGAATATTCCATAGAAGAAAGCATTGTTCCCTTTAAACAAAAAACTTAAACTATACTAACAATCTATATGACTATACACACAATACTACACAACTAATTGCATTATATAAAATTAT
>JANSTW010061244.1:0-11231 GCA_027564275.1 Diadocidia ferruginosa
AAAAAACGTGCACCAATGTTCGTTCCTTGTGGCACATTGTAGGTATTTTATTTATATCAATTAGATGATAGTCCAATTTAAAATCAAATAACATAAATAAATAACATAAATACAAAAAGGGCAAATTATTAGTTAATTAATTAGGAAAATTTAAAAAATAATTAAATCAATTTAACATTTTATTAAAATTCGCTAAAGCAATATGTACGAATATTTTGTTATCTTGTTTAGCAATTTATTGTAATTTTTAGCATTTTGTATTATTATCTCTATAAATCTCTTAACAAATTGCATACACAACTCTATTCTACATTATAAATTAATTACAAAAAATGTAATTTAAGCTTTATTTCTGTATACATACAATGTAAACAACTTAATGATCTATGTTGTATTATATGAAGTGACTCTTAAAGTATAATAAACCAATTTTAATTTGTAATCTGGCACATAATATTTAAAATACCTTGTTAGTGAACACTTTTTTTTAATTTTGCTTTAAAATACAAATTGTATACAATATATTCAAGTAATATTACTACTTGTTTAAAATGTATTTAGCAGCAGCGGCAGCCAACAACTTATGCTCGGCAATAAGCAGCAGCAGCCAGCCAGCGAAAAAACAACATTTCATTTTAATTCTCATATAAATTAACCGACCATAATTAAAAAAAAAAGGAAACAATTTTTTTTTTATTAAAAAAATAAAAAAGCTCGACTGATTTTAATTAATGCACACTGCAGTACAAAAATAAATATATTTTATATGGTTTATTTATAAATACTTGTAATAAATCGGTAAGGTAAGTAGATTTTATAAACGAATTGAGAAGGCGTTCTATTTGCAGTATACTTACCGATAAACTTGTTAAGAGTTTTATTTAAAAAAGTATTAATAACGTTTATAGTTTTTTTTTTATTAATAAAGTAAACATTATTATCAATAAAATTTGTAATCGATTTTTAACATCAATTATATAGGTAAACCGTATACCTATATAGTCCTATAGTTGTTGAAACATTTAATTATAATTTATGTTGATATAAATTACTATACAAATCTTATACGAGTTTAACTTCTTTACACTTAATTCGGCATAAAATTTTAAGTCCAAAAATCGATTTTTAAATTTATGTTGTTGAGTGTTGCCCAATAAGGGACAATTTTTTTTATTTATTAATTTTTATTGGCAATTTGAAAATAAAATTAAAGTTATTATAAGCGTACGCACATGTTCACGCAAAATCAGGGACTGTAACCGGTTTCGCAAAAGCAGAAAAAAAAGTTAAATCAAAACCAAAACCGAAACCAAAATCTTACAATCCGAAACAATAAAACAATGTAACTATATAAATATTTTTTTGGGTTGTGTGATGTCAAATTAAAGGTCTTGGAAAGGACTACAACTTAAGTTCTAAAGGTCTCAGAATGTAAATGATAATAAGAAAATTAAAACAAGTTGTTGAAAATCATGGTACGTAAATTGTAAAATGGTCGCTATGTCTTCTCACTTTGGAGTAAAGGACATGAAGATGTTGAAGCTAAATTTTTTTCGGGGGAGTGGGGGAACGACTGCCTCCTGATAAGAAGAGAAATATGTAAAAACCGTTATTTTAGTTTTATTTTCTCGGACGAGATCATTATAATGTCTAAATTTGCTTTTTTCAATTGTTAAGAAAAAATTATTAAAACTAATTTTTTATACAAAATACAAACTTTTAACCCCTCTCCCTCTGAAAGAAGGTCAATTGCCGTAAATTTTCCGAAAAAAACGTTGTTCATGGAAGACCCCTTCCTTACCATCCTACAAAGTTTGGGTGGGATCCAAGGGGAATTCCCTAAAATCAACATTTCTAAATCTTTTAAAACCAAAACCAAAAATGATTTATCGGAAAACCCTGTTTTTGATAAGAATCGCACAAAATTAGCTGTATAGTCATACTCATTTAATATCGACTGATTAAAACAAATATTTAATTGATTTACTCTAAAAATAAAGTTAAAAATATTATGTGGTTGAGTGCTGTCCAATAAGGGGCAATATTCCTACAAGATCTTTTTTTATTTGTAATTTTTTAGTTTTAAATTGCATTTTTGTTTTAAATTTATTATTGTAATATATATAAAATGGAAGGGTGAGTAAATTAAAAGAAATTTGTAGTCAAACTGAAAAGATGGTACATCTCCTTTTAAAATGGTAGCAACATAACGTAATTATGAAAAATACCGATGTGTTTAACCCTAAGAGGTCCAACCAGGTCTGTACCTATTGCGTTTAAAAGTGTGTATAACTTTTTTGCTTTGCGTGTCAAAGACAAATCCGACAATGTCTTCCTAGAAGCTATACTGCGGCGAACATAATAAGCTTAAAATCAAACCGATTATTGACATGTATTTGGTTTTATTCGTGTTTAGAAAAAAATATGTCATGTAAGGGTCAACCAGAGGCCCGATTATGAAACTCGATATTATCGAACGTAGCTATTATGACTCCTAGCTAATAATGTAAGTTTAAATAGACTATAACAATGAAAATGTATATAAATTATACCACTCGATCCGATCGAGAAGTCATAATAGCTACATTGGAGCGTATCGGAATTTTAATCTCGTCTCGATATCGATAATATCGAGTTTCATAATCGGGCCTCAGGTCTGTACAGACCTATACGTGATCTATATGGGAATATATAGGAAGGTATCCCAAAAATATGTGCAAATGTGTCTAAATAGTGCGTTTGAATAATGCATAGCATGCTGAGAAAGACATCCGTTATAAAAACTTAAGGTCCATATGGCGATTTAGAATATTTCTATGAATGCGCTGCAGCGTCCATTAAAGCGCTTGAAGCCGTCGATATGACCGAGGATTCACGTTCAACGAGCTCAATTATAAAATATCGTTCAAAGGATACGGTGTCCCCTCAACTATTAGAAAGCAAGTCGGCCGCCATTGATGACGTTTGGAACATACACATGAATAGATTGGAGGTTCTATAATTCTATATGTTTCGGGTTCCCAGATAAGAATTGTACCGAGGCCACACGCGCTTCAGTATATACTATCAAAACCAGCCAAATATATCGAAATAAAATCTGGTGAAAATCCAATTCCAATTACTCACTAAAATGATTTATATATACTGGAAAACAACCAACAATTTTAGTTCACATTCTCTTTTTGCTAGCATTAAATAAATTTACAGACACTTTTAGGACACTTGCCTATGTGTTTCCATACAAATCACATATAAGTCTGCACAGAACTGGTTGGTCCTAAATGTTATAAAAAATCCTTGGACCTTCTTGGGATAAACATTTATAGAGATTGTCTGATGTCAAATGAAAGGTCTTGACAAAGGCTACAGTTTTAGTTCTAAGGGTTGCAGAATTCAGGGGTGATAAGAAAATTAAAATGAAGCAGTAGGTTCGGGGCGACAGACCCCTGATTAGAAATGAAATGTGAAAAAATCTTATTTTATTTTTTTCACGGATCCCGTCTACCTATTGTCTAAATTTGCTTTTTTAAATTGATAAAAAGAATCTACTCAAATTAATTTTCTATACAAAATACAAACTTTAAATCTTTCCCCCTCCGCAACGGATGCTGAGCGCTACAAATTAACCGAACAAACGCTGTTCAGGGTAGACCATCCGGATCCGATACAAAGTTTGGGGAGGATCCAAGAAATAGGGAGAGAGAGAGAGAATTCTACATATTTGACTAAATTTAAAATTTGTTGCTTTTGCGGTCGTTTTCTTGATAATATTCTTCTTTTTTGTAGGCTCTCTGTAGAGACAGAGAGAGGCCCACAAAAAGAACAATATTAAATTAAATTTATTATGTTGTTGAGTGTTGCTCAATAAGGGTCAATATATTCTTACAAATCATTTATTATTTTCCAGTTATAAAAATGTACATTCTTTTAAATATTTAATAATGTTTTTTTTTCAGATACAAAATTAATTGGCCTCATCATTGGGGCTTCTGTTTAAAAATTATCAAATATATTATTAAATTAAAGCTCCCAACTGTTCTATACATATATCATGCATATATATTCGTTTAAAAAAAGTGTTATTAATTAAATTACATAAAAAATCCCAAAAAATTATCAATTTGCATACTCATTATCTTCTTTTAAAGACCCTATTATTTATAATAAAATGTAAAACTACCGCAAATTTAATAAAGGACCATCCCATCAGTTGCCAGAAATACGCAACTTTCGGCAGATGCAAACCTAAAAAAACAAACGGGCTATTCGTAACGCCGCGCAATAACAAAGTGTTATAAATTCATGTAATTTGAAATCAATTATTCGTTGTACATGCGAATGATATGGAAAAGGTGAGGTCTTTTGTATATCGCTTTTGCATACACATTGCAAATTGTATATAATTTTTTAAAGTTGCATTATATGAACGATCAAATTGATTTTCACTTATATAAATGTTTTTCAATTTTATTATTTTTAAAAGCTCTCAGCTCTAATGTATATTCCTATAAAACACTCTGTTATTATTATTGCAATAACAATCAATATTTAAATTTGTTTTGTATGCATTCTCTACTATATATAATATAGTATAGAAATGCCCCAAACAACTGTCTATTATAAATAAATCATAAATAATAAAATTTTATTTTATATTATATTCTTTGACTGGTCAGAGGTTTTTTTCTTGAAGTTTTTCTGTTATTTCTTTTTTTTTTTACATCACTATAAGACCATAATGTATAACACAATATTCTATATATTTTGCGCGTGTTAAATGTATGCACAGGAAAAAAAATAATGGAAAATTGTTTTAAATTTGAATTTAATTCGCATTTAATGTGCAAAAGGCTATCTTTTTAAAGTTGAATATGTAGAGGGTTTGTTCAATATAATAATCTTTGAACATTTTTACATATATAAGAAATTCCTTTATATTATGATGGAAAAGCTGCGATGTAGCAGCAGGTACAATTGATCGGTAGGTAAAGAAAAAAAATAATTTTATTTTAAAAAAAGATGTTAATTGGATTTTTTTTTAATTTATTTTTTTTATTTAAACTAAGGAGTAAACAGCAAAAATATTTTTTCTTTTATGAGAAGGGGGAGGATTGTAGTAACCCAAAATACATTTTTTGTTCTATAGTGTTAATATGCAAAGAATTGTATGGGTAGGATTCAAAATTGCATGAGAAAATTACAAAAAATACACATTTTGATGATATTATTATTAAAAATGGAAAAAGGTCCTTTTAAGACCCCTTTTACGGTTCAAAGTAATTGTGATAAACCTTTAAATTTAGGGTATTTGGTGTAAAGTTTGTGTGTAACAATTTTAAAATTGATAGATTTTGATTATATTTTGGGTGCAAAGGTTTTATAGAAAAATGTTTAAGAATAAGAGTAATAAAATACAAAGTGTATGTTTTAGGACCTTCTTTATCAACCACTTCAATGTTTTGAGTCTAATCTGTTCCGCCTTTAGTCCTGACATTGTGAGGATCGCAAAGTGTTTGCTGTACTTGAAACAATCTTTCTAATTTATTTTAAAAAATATTCTGAAAAAAAAAATTTAAAAAACGCGCTTTTGCTACACACATTAAACTGAAAATTTCAGAGTGCAAAAAAACTAATAAGCATATGTTTTTTACCACGTTCAATATGTAGGCATATTCATGTGTAAAATAATTTATGCGCGAGTAGTAAAACATTTCTATATATACAAAAATGTATTTATGTCTAAGACAATATGACTAAGAATATATTTATAAAAATGCTCCTCATACTAAACTTATTATTATTATTATTATTATATGTGTTTAAATAAAAAACCTGTTCAGTGTTTTAAATTACCATTTTTAATATATAGGTAACCGAGTGACGGGCGCGTAATACGCAAACAAAATATGAATTTTTAATTTCTGAATATTTTATATAAATGCAACAACACAGACGATCTGCGAGCTGCTATTAAATATGCAAAGAATTAACTAACTATATAACTTGCCATAATATATTTAGCAATGAAAAACGAAATTTTTAAATGTAATTGCATGTTTTTCTATATAACATAAACATTTAATTATTATTGTGTAGATGGTCGTTAATTTCAATTAAGAAACATTGTTTTATATAGCAAGCAGAATTTGCTGTTCATTTATAAAAGAAATGAGCTTAAAGCTTTTATATATATTGGGAATTTTTGAGAAATATATTTGTATTTTTTATTAGAGTTTTGACTTTAGTAAATTTCGGTAAAAATGTTTCGCAATAAATAGGAAATAGTTCTCTTGGTTTTAAGAATTGATTAAAAATAATTAAAAATTGATTTACAATGATTTAACATTGATTAACAATGATCAAAAATTGATTAAGAATTGATTAAATATGATTAACAATGATAAACAATGATTAACAAATTATTAACAATGATTTACAAATTATTAACCATGATTAACAATGATCAACAATTATTACTTGAATAAATTTCTGTAAAAATGTTTCACAATAAATAGGAAATATTGTCTTTGTTTTAATAATTGATTAAAAATATTTAAAAATTGATTGACAATGATTTAACATTGATTAACAATGATTAACAATTGAATAAGAATTGATTACAAATTATTAACAATGATTAACAAATTATTAACAACGATTATCAATGATTAACATTGATTAACAATGAATAACAATGAATAACCATGAATAACGATCATCAACAATGATTACCAATAATTAACAATGATCAACAATATATTAATAAAATAATATTAAGAATTTGGTTGAATCAGAATTAACTTTTCTTTCTGAAATTAAGTCTAACTGGTCCAAAAAATTATTATTGATGAATTCTTCTACTACTGTGATATCAATCATTCGTAAAGTACACTTTTATTTCCAAATGTTTTTTTGTTCTGCTCGCATTTTACAGTTAATTTAAACAATAAATAATAATTTATCGATTCGCGGTTAAACAGAAGGTTACATAATATTTTTTTTATTTGCAATATGGAAAAGTGTTGAACTTTTTTTTTACAAAACACTTCGCTCTATTCATTTTTGCTGTTTTAAAAAATCTAAGAAAAAAACTGGTTATTTTAAGCTATGTATAGTCAAAGGAGAAAAAATCAAAGTTAATATTTATTTTTTTTTTCTTTGATTTTTCATCTTAAGGTATTACACATAACATTCACTCACTGCCCATAATACCCATATACAATAAATTTGCAAACGTACGCATATATATGATCGATGATGATAAAGCTCTCTACACACAAAATTACCACACAAAATATTAAAAAAAAAAATTAAATTCTTGTTGAAAAAACAATAAAAAAAAAATTCTGGTGCAGAAATTTACGAAAAATATTCTTTGCATATAGGAAAAGGAAACTGAGCTGAGCTAAGCTGCACACACACAAATATGATCAGCAATTTAAATTACATAAAACATAAAATGAACAGAAAAGCAAAAAAAATCCATTCTTAAAGACGTGGAAATTAATCATCGCGATGCAAAAATATTAAATTTATGGCCGCATGGTTTTGAACGGGTCGGGCTTAAGAGGGAACTATACTGTTTTTTATGCTTCAAGATTCGTTAATTTTTTTTTTTTTAGTCAGCTAACGAATTCTAATTGTTTTCGATTTTTATGTTTCAAAAATTTCGATTTCATTTTTTATTCTGTATTTCAATGAGTTTATCTTTTTTTATATTAAAAGCTTTAACATTTTTTTCTAGTTCTGGCTGGCATTTAGTTTTCAGTTTTAGTATCAGCATTATTTAGCAGCACAACTTTTTTTTATTTGATATTTTTTTGCAAAATTAGAGTAAGCGATGTAAAAGCCTTTAAACAGTAATTAAAAAAAGTAGTCTACAGTACTCCCCCTCTAAAAAAAACTACAGTCACATGAATTATTTCATGATATCATTTTATTTTAATTAACAGTAAACGGCTCAAAAAGTACAAAACTTTTTCAAAACATCCAAATTAAAAGCGAAGTTTACTCATATAAACCCATTTCAGTGGAATTATTTGACCAAATTCTAAACTTCTGAAAATTTCAAATTAAATAAAAATTTCCTCTTAAGCCATATATAAATTTGCACGTTTAAAATTTTATCTTAGCTTTAGACACAACAAACACAAAAAATTGCTTCCACCATAGTCGTCTGTATCAGTGCGCGATGTGGTGGTGGTGTTCGATCAAGATAATTTTTTTCCTTTCATTTAATATCGATTCAAGAAACCATAAAATAAGAGCAAGAAAAAAGTCTAAAATTTCACACAATAAATTAATAAAAAATCACCAGTTTTATTTTGCATATAATATATTTTATCGTTATACTTAAAGTTTAACCTAATTTTAATTATTTGCTTGCATCACTTTTGCAGCGGCCGCGCAATAATTTAGAATATTATTAATAACAATAATTTGCAGGTGGTCCTTTTTTATATGTATTTATGTGTACGATTGGGTGGTTCCATTTGTTAAAGAAAAAAACAAAAATTTAAATATTTAAGCAGAAAAAATTAGTGGATTTAATATACAATGTCTTGTTATTGGTTATATGAGAAAACATAAAATTGGACTTTAGTGATAAAACATAGAAGGGGTTCCTGATAATTTTTTTTACATAGGATAGTGATTAGTGATAGTAAGAGTATATACACGGAGAGGTACCCAAAAAAACTATATTTTCAATTTTAATAACCTCTTCGAACAGCCCAACAAAAAATTTGAGACGGACTGCCTGAGGAACTGATTAAATGTGTGACTGTTACTGTAGGAAGTATAGCTGCCTATGGGACTGAATGACTGTAGGATTGACTGATTGTTCTGACTGACTCACTATCTGTGAAACTGAATGTCACAATGATTATTTGAATATTTTAATAAAATGAATACAATAGGTTTACAAGTTTGTCTCATGACTGATGAAATAGAAATTATCAGAGAGAAACAAACTGATCAGTAATATTAGATTTTTTTTAAGGTAATTAACTATAATAAGCCAGTGTATCTTTAAATGTGTTAAATATTCAATAAAAACTAATTCAATAAAATTAATGTTTGTAGAGATTTGGTTCCTTAAAACTAATTTTTATATGAAAATTGTTATTTCAATGTTTTATCACTAAAGTCTCCCATTTTCCTTATTTAAGTTTAAATAAATTTTTCGCACTATACGACTACTTTAAAATGTACAAAATATCTTTGCAATAAATTTGAGATTATTTATTGCTATTTAAATATTACCAGTCTACTGACCCAAATGTAACGTCTCCCTTTTAAATAAAAAAAACTTTCAAGTAGTAAAATTTACAAAATCTACATATAGCCATAGACAGAAAAATGTTTTATATTGTTTATTTTTAACCTCAAAACATTTACTCTATAAATGGAAAATACAAATTCCATTTATCATCTCTATACTTAATATCGTCGCTGCGTATAGAACAAACAACAAGGACGAGCGAGCAGTAGCAGCACCGGCGACACAACACAAAACGTTAGGCTAGGTCATGGCATTTTTATTACTTTTAAGGGGTAAATTTCATTCAAAAAATAAAATTCAATTTAGCCTTCTGTAGTAATATAACTGATATGTATAAAAGAGGAAACAAACAAAAAATCTTGGACCTTGATATTCTCGTGTGTCCTTTATCCCTATATATTGTGTAATATAATATAATAATTTTATATTTATGTACCTTTGAGTTCAAAAACACTTAGTTCTATATGAAAGGATGTGCGAGATCAACACCACACAGTATATATAATAGCTGATATTGTTTCATATAGACAGTTTTATATATATGGAAACGGAAATACGAAAAGGAAACTTATATAGGATGTAGGTATGTACAAAGATACATCAGATTATCTTCATCCTATATATTGATGCGGGTGAGAAAATAATTTTTCACATTATTAAACATATCCCCAACATAATTAATTAATAATAAATGGGGTGTTTTTTTTTAAAGAATTCAAAATTGTTCTGTAAAATTTGATAGATCTGATATTATCACACCTTTATTATTACAAAAGAGTTAAGAGACCCTTTACACTTACACAGGATTTATAATATTTTTTCTGAAAATCCGCACAAACGCACAAGTTTTTTACCTAAATTCTTTATTAAATTATTTTTTTTTTAATAAATTTATAATATTTTTGAATTAAATTCAAATTTTTTTGTTTAACATAAAATTCCTTTAGAAGTTATTGAATTTAAAATTAAAATTTGCAATAATTGAATTTCAATTCTGGTGATACATTTCCTGGTAACATTTTTTTAATTTTCTTTCATTATTTTAAATTTTTACCATAATTCGCAATTTTTTTTAATACGAAGTATGACTATGTGAAAGTGGGCTAGGGTGTGTGTATTATATATCATTAATTTCAAAGGGAAAAATTTTTTTTTTGGTAAAAGCTATGTGCCTTTTGAAGGCATTGCAATGGCAATAAATTAATATTTTTTATCTATTTTAGCTGCGCTGAAGTTAATGGTTTCCTTAATGATGTATTCAGCGTTCGGCCTAACATTTTTATTACCGTAAGTTTTTAGCAATAATTTAAGTAGGTGACTGCAATTGTATAAAAGTGCAACATTAAATACAAAAATATTTATGATAACAAAATGCACTTTTGCTTTAATGTAGTATATGAGCCTGATAACAATAAATAGAAAATAATTCAATTTATGCCAAAAAAATTCTTGAAATACATTTTTTTTATTCTATAATTTACTAAAAAGTAAAATTTAATCAAAAATTCGGTTGACCCACTAACTAATTTATATTAAAAAATATTTTATAATTTTTAACCCATTTCGATTCAGCTATCTATAGAACTAATCAAATGGCAAAGGTAACTTTAATTTTTTTACCTTTAAAATCGTATTTTTACTAATATAAAGAAAATTATATTTAGTTTTCGTTTGGTTTGTACAAATTTTAATACGAACTCAATTAAAAAAATTCTGCGACAAAATCACACCCAATGTTTAACTAGTCAAACACCCTTTTTTAAACAAAAAGTTTTAAAATTTTGTTTTTATTTAATTAGACCGCAAAATAGGAAAAAAATTACTAATATTTCGAACAAGTCAAATATTATAACTATATTTGTGTTACTTAAAGAGTTAATATGACAAGGTCAAATAGGGTCACTCTCAGTATTTTTCTGGTCAAACACTTATCTCTTGAACACAAAAA
>JANSTW010061255.1:0-11230 GCA_027564275.1 Diadocidia ferruginosa
TTTAGGTACGATACAATAGTAGAGTTTTATTGAATTTTTTAAAGATAATTTAGTTTTGAAGTTGATCAGTGATTGTTTTTTTTGTTTTTGTTTTAATTTTTTTTTTTTTTTTTTTTAATTTTTGAGTGGTCGGCCTGAATATATAGTAACTAGATTTAGTACGTCGCGTCGTATATTCATATAAATGTATAGTACTGATAAATTAAAAATTTGTTATCATTCTTTATTGCCATAGCGCGGAAGCATAGGGCATCAAATCGTCTCAAACGCGATTTCTTGCCAAAGCTTTTACTTCATTGCCATTCTTTTCTTTGGTTTCCTCCAGCATTGTTCGGCGCAACGAATATTAAAGTAATCTTCTTCTGCGGGTTTCAATCAAGTGCAGCTTTCGTTATATCATCTCTTAGTAGTCGCAGAGTGTCTCCGATCCAACCCCATTTTCTCTTCCTTATTATTGCTTTAATGCTCTCAACTTCGGTTTTTCGCTACAACCATCTTGGTTCTAAAAATTGGGTAGAATAATTTGCATCATCAAATTTTGATAGTAAATATGAAAATTAAATGAAAATATACACATTTTCCAGAATTATACAACTTTGTAATTAATTGAAATTATGCTGCAATAGTCGTTCTAGAAAATATATGGTTGCACATTGTCTAAAAATTAAATTTTAAATGATTTTACAGTTAAAACAAATTTCGAGACATCTGATAACATTCCTCTACGTTTGAATGTATGAGTTTTTCGAATTTTTGGTCCATCGCCAACAAAATGAAAATTCACCGAGACCTTCACATGATTAAACATGTTTCAAAAAATAAATACAAATAGAAAGTTTCACTCATATGTTATATATTATTATATGCGACATATTTTATATGTATATATAAAATATATAGAGTGAGAAAATTACGATGATTTTCATAATCATAATTAATGTAACAAATCAATCATTCGCATTTCCTTGTTATAGGCAGAATATGTCTTGTACACTTTGAGTTAGGTACAAATTGTTTGGGTTGGTATTGTATAAATAATATTATGATCGAATACAATTTAAGATACGCATTTTTCATAAGTGCGTTGTTCGTTTTTTTCTATATAGGAATATTCTTCGAGAAATTATATTCTGGAAGAATATTATATTATATTATTAATCGTTTCCTATAGTAAAAATTGTATTTACTTACCTAACTCCAGTAGGCTGTCACGGAGATCAGGGAGCTCCTGGGTTTTCTCAATTCCACAAGGTGGATATAATATCTTATCCTACTCCACTGACAACGGGTTAGCCTAGAAATAGGGCATGTGCCAATCTTTTCGGTATGAAAAAGAAAAAAAGGAAAAAAGGATTTGGCGAATAATATTCAGGCCGACTCATTGTTTTTTTTTTAAATTAGGACCTACTTTTGAGACAATGTTTGTTTGCTATTTTAAACAATAAATTTTAATTTTGCCAAGTTTCAGTGACTGTGTAACAGTTCATTGTTTTTTTTTTGTTTTTAACCATTTTTTGTGGTTTTTGTTGGCTGATTTTTTTTTTTTGAGTGGTCGGCCTGAATATTGCAAAAATGTTTACTTTTAGTTGACCGATAGCCGTGTTTACAATTTCTCATACATACTTTCTTTTGGTTTAAAATATAGTTTAAAAGGTTTTCGTTCGCGTGGTATGTTGTAATGTTGGTCTAGCTGGTCTGGCTGGACCTAACACTGCAACCAAATTATTATTAATTAAATATGACATTTTATAAGTATGTAAATATATACAATATATTAAGTTATACATTAGTTATATTATTATTATATTATAGATTAGTTGCCATAATTTTTATTTTCAAAAACTAATGTATATTTATTATTTATTTATACAAAATAGAGATAGTGAAAAGTACAAAAAATAAATTAGATATACTAACCCTCAAGATATAAATTTTATGCTTTGTATACATTATATGACAAACGCAAAGCGCACTGGAAAAAGTATAAAATTATTCACACAGATCAAACAAGATCATATAATGTCTATTTTCAACTTTTACATACATTGTACATTTGTACATATTAACATATATCATATACCCGTACTTATAGTCCAAAAAGACGCACGACATCAAAGAATGTTACCTTTTAAAAAAAAAAGCATTTTCTTAAATTTAAAATGGCTTGCAAAAGCATACATATACCGCGGTCCCCTGGTTAACGCTGGTGATGCGTTCCATATGATCCACATAATCATGTAGAATAAGAGATACATTTATTGACAACCTATACTATATATCAGTGCCGAAGCGTGATATTTAAGGTAAGGGAAGCAATACGCCATTTATATATATACTAAAGAGTTGTTATATTCCGTAACGTACACTAATTTTTTGTGTATGAAAGAAAACTGATATGGCTCTTTTCATCCAATCGTTTATGAATTTTTTTTACACGCTTAATTCAATCTCGCACATATCTTATGTGTGAAGAAAGCATTAGTAAGTGGAGATAGAGAATATAAATGATTGGAAGCAAATAGACCAATTAGTTCCTTTCTTTAGTATTTTAAAAGTTATTGTTGTTTGTAAAACAGCTTATACATAATATTGAATTAGACAATTTATTTGTGAATTTAGCATTCCTTTAAAATAATTTATTGTAGGTTTAATTTATTTCGAACTAAATGTACGCAAAACATAAAGAAAAAGCAATGCTTCCCTTGCTTATATGGAATATTAGGCACTGCTATATAGGTGGAAAATAGGACGAATTAATCAAAAGTATATAATACTCTAACCGGCAAATTAGTTAATTTGTATAAATTGAAAGTATAAAAGTCATATATTGTGCGTAAGTTTTATGATATATTTTTTTGTAAATATGATACATCTGAGGCCCGATCATGAAACTCGACCCGATAAAAATAGGCTATTACCAAATTTCGATAACATCGAGATAATTTCGATGAAGGCTATTATGACATGTTTCTCGTTATTGTCGACAACTTTCCACCCGTCATTAGTTATAAATACAATAAATATTTGCTATTTAAAGTGACGAACGTAATGTCTATTATAGGGTTAGAGTCACGGAAGACATTATTGTCACTTTTAATTGGAATAAAAATTATCGATCCGATCGAGAAATAATAATAGCTACATTCGATCGTATCGGAATTCAATATCGACTCGATAAACGACTCGATACCGATAATATCGAGTGATATGATCGAGCCTCAGATGATATATATACTATATAGTTATATACATATAAGACGAAACATCAATATATTATTTACAGTTTACACAGACTTTACAGTTTTTTTTTAGACTTAGACCTCTAAGTTCAAGTCTGAAATAAATCCGTAAAAGATCATATTTTATTGTATATATAAAAAAAATAAAACATGAAAATGAATCGATTTAAATTTGCAATTAAAAAATATGTATATAAATGTAATACCGTGTAGGTCGAGTGACTGGTGTAATTTTACCATGTAATAATATATCGGTTTAATATTGCCGTCATTTTGGAATGTTTTAAGGCTACATTTTCTTTACCCTTTTCTATTTTTAAATGCATGTAAAAGTATATGCACTGGTTGCAAATTATACTTTTTGACTTATCTATCGCATTTTCAAGTGCTTCTATTGTTGGCTTTATAATATTTTGTATGTGTATGTATAACATAAAAAATGCGCCCGTTTTCTATAAACTGAAAAAATCAATTTCGAAATTTATTATGTCTCATTTGATATTATGAATGGAAATAAAAGTACTTATGTAAAATATTTTCTTTTATAGACTCTTTTTCGAATGTTTCAATTGTGCAACGTGCAACTTAATAAAATTAAAAAAAAAACACACATTATACTGTATGTATAGGCGCTATTTCGGAAGATTGGTGTAAGTGATATCAAAAATAGACCTTAATAGTTACATTAATTCACATCGTTTAAAATGAATTATAGCAAAGAAAATGTGTGGTATATTATGTTCTGTATATATTTATACATATTAAATACCATTATGCATTGCATACATCTGGCAAAATACCGACGAATTTTTTTTTCTTACAAAAAATGCCTCGAAAAAGAATTTCTATATCGACAAAATACTTACTTTTTACATATATACTAATTTAGAACAAAAAACTAATAAAGTGCAAGCATATAAAAAATGCAGAATCTATATATGTAATATGTATAAGATAATATACATAATGAAAGATGTTAAATTTTATCGAGACGTTAGACGTTTACTTTTTTTTTGGGAAAAATGTTGTCTACGTTAAATTGTTTAAATTTAGATTTGTCTATACTTATAGGCCGCAACGTTACATATTATTATATACAATTTACAACAACAACTCGGTCATTGCTATTTTTCAAAAAAAAAATATTTTCTATAATTATTGTATATGTACATTACAAGGCTGGAAACCATGGAACATCGAAACGTTTCATACCGTACATAAAAATCCGGATAGTAGGTAGTCTGTATCGTAAACTATTAAGTATTAAGTATTGGTATTCGCTAGAGCAATATATAACTCAGTTCAAGGCCTAAATTATTATATAGAATGCTTATTTAGCACTATCTGGAGAGTGTTATCCATCTCCACTGATGACGGATTAGCCTATAGAAATAGTGCAACTCTTGTCGGTATAGGAGTAAATATATACTTGAAAAAAAAGTAAATATTAAGTATTAATAATAAAATACCAAGAACCATATTCTGACACCTATATATAAATAAAATGCGTTCATCATGGTCCATCGATTTTTTAGTAAGAACGGACCAAACCATTGTATGATGCCGGATTCAGAAAAGCAATTACAAAAAAAGTGCTCTATCACTTAAAGATACTGATACTGGCCAGAAATAAGTCTAAAAGCAAGAATATAGCCAAATTCTTGAATTGATTTACCAAATAATAATATTATGACGAATTACATAATAGTAGTTTCGCTTAAGGACATATGAAAGTAAAATAAGGGTTAACTTTGGTACACGTTTCAACCCTCATCTTTTAATGAAATGTTCTTATTTTTGTTATTAGTATTGATAAATGGAATAGCAAGAGACTGGAAAAGCAGCTTTTTTGAATTTTGTTTTTGTTATTTTTTAATATTAAAAAAACAAAATGTGAACTCTAGTACATATTCCAGCAAAATATTTTGATTAAATTTTAATTATTTTAATAATATTCATACAAACACCGTGGAAAAAAGTTTTTTCTCAAATTTGATTTTATAAATTAATTATAAAACTTTTTCTATGAGCTTGACACGAAAAAAATTATTTTTTTTCTCTTTTTTTACAATATTTGTTTTAGTAGTTCCGGTACTCACCGTTAATCACCACCTATCTATGACAGAGAGCCTTAAATAATAACAAGATTTGATTATTAAAAAGAAGCCAGTTTCGAAAACATTGGGATGTGTTTTTATTTATTTAATATGTTGAAAAGCAAAAATTCCGTATAAATATTTAATAAATTAAATATACTATAGTTTCAACATAATATATTTAATTTCACTTTTAGGGTTTTCTTGTGTTTTTTTATTTTATTAAATATTAAAATGACTAAACGCTATTCAGTATAAATTATTATTGTAGAATACTATGGCCGCTTGCAGTCTTCTTGTATATTTAAAAAATAGAAATAATTTCAAAAATGTTTATAATTTTATCAATTATTTATTATTTGTCTATAATTTTGCCCCGACGTTTTGATGAATGTTCAGTATTCCGCTGAGACGTAACCATTTAAATTTTCGTCGTCGTTTCCAGTCCTGGTACATTGTATAGATATAAGATACCCTCGCTATAGATCTAATTCTACACGGTTGACTCAAAATTTATTTCGGAATATTAAACGCAAATGCATATAGGTATATAAGCAGTATATAAGCAGTATATATATGAGTTTTCCACACGTATTTTTAGTTAGATAAACTGCTTCAATTTGCTTTAGTGCGTATAATAGGAAAATGCTTTGAAATTAAGCTATATGTGCTTAATACTATTATTTTTAAATTAATTGACATTTTTTTTTCTTTAAATACATTACGAAAATTACCATATAAGAACGATTTTCTTAAAATGTTCAAATATATATAATATATATGGGTACTTCCGGTTACAATTATATATAATATGTAGAGAATGTAGATATAAATCATATTGAATTTATCGCACGTTTTTGATAAAAAGCTTTTAAAATTGAAATCTCATAAAAAGTATATATTCATACCTTTCTAAAGAAATAAGAAATTCGGATTTTTATCTATTTGACCAGGTTTCATTCAAAATAAACTTAACAATTATAAATCCTCAATAAATTTTGCACACAACAATTATTTTCCTTATAGAGATATTTAAAAATTTTGTTTTTAGCATATGAAAAGAAATGTTTAAGTGAAGCGAATTAATTTATTGACTGATGAGTCTAAACTTTAAATAGTATAATATACTGTCATTCTTAAATCATTTCACGATCCAAATATATGTTAAGTTTAAGACCTATTACAATATTACAAGTCACTTGTTTATAATATGTCCTGGATCAGCTTTGGTTAAATTGTCAGCAACCATTTCCTCTGTAGGAATATACTAATTATTTAACTTTAATATTTTTATTTTCAATTCACGAATTAAAAGATGTTGAACATCTGTATGTTTTGATCTAGCTTGATGTCCATCATTTCAGCCAATTTGATCGCAAAAAAATCGTTACTTTCTTGTCTGAATTATCTTCAAAAATTAAATTTTTTATCAATTGTTTAAGCCATATGGCTTCATGAACTGCAAACGATAATGCGAAGGCATTCTTCACTAAAGGCCATGTTGTACGAAACAAAAAAAGTCAATTTTTCGATGTGGACGAAGTCGCGATTTTTCCTTTTTTTTGTGTGCTGTGTTTTTAGAAGTAAAAACTGAATTAAATATACTTATTTAGATAGGATTAAAAGTACTATAGAAGAAAAAGTCGCGACAATAAATTATTTTCATAGTCAAAATTCAGCTTATTTTTGTGGTGAATATTTTTTCCCATACGTTTTACCGTAGGCTTATTTTTCATGAAATTGCGTATTGTCGCGACTCTTTCTTCTAGTACTTCTAGATAGGATATAATCAAAAGATAAAGGAATTGGGTTTTCAAAAAAAAATTTCTATGAAAATACTGCCTGCAAAATTTTGGACTTGCAAACATTACATCTTTTTGCCTTCATAAATCGAATTTCATAATTATTGCGACCATATATTTAGCAGGACATCACATTATTAATAAGAGAGTTATTATAATATAACACATGTTATTTATTCCTTTTTAGGGAAACTGATTTGTGATTCATATAGACTGATAAAGTGATAAGTTTTAGATGTTATGTTTTAAATTTTTGGAGTTTATGTTTTGTATATAAAAATGGACGTCTATGTTGACTGACAGTTCTGCAAGATGGCCTCTAGTGAAGAAGGCCTCCATAATGCCATATATTCAGCTTCAGTACTTGATAAAACAACTGTTGGTTGACGTTTTTTTCCCCATGAAATTGCACCATTACAGAAAAGTTAAACAAAACCAGTACATACGAACGCCTTTTATCACTATCAATCTGCATCAGAATATCCAACAAGTGCATTTTTACCAGCATAATTTAACTTTAAATTAATGGTTTCTTTTAAATAACAAAATATATGATTCAGAGCTACCCACTATAATTTGAATTGAAACGATTAACATCATTCACTTCAAATGCAATATCAGGTCGAGTACATTGTGCCAAATATAATAAACTACCAAAAGCTTCCTGATATGGAACTTGATAACAACAATTTATTACACATATCCACTGATAATTTTTGATTTTAATCACTTGGAGTTGAAACATGGTTTATATAATCTCGCATTCTAAATTTTGTTAATATATCAATAATATATTTTGCTTGATTTAACATAGTTCATTATTTGTGTATAAGTAATATTTATGCCAACAAAAATGTTTGCAGTTCCCATATCTTTCATTTTAAAAATTTTGCATAAAGCTGATTTAAATTTATCTCGCGGACCATTAATGTTCTTTTCGCCAAAAAATCCAAAATATCATCGAAATAAGTTGCAACAAGTTGAAAATCGTTGGTATAATAAACACAAGGATCATTTCTATAGACTTTATGAAACCAAATGATTTTGAATTGTTTTCTAATTTCTTGTTCCATAATCGACCGCTTTGTTTTAATGTTAAACCACACATTGCTTTTTTTAGCTGGCAGACTTTGTCAAATTATACTACAAATATATGATTTAAAATTTTGGTTTATCGGTCATTTTTGATAAAACGAGCATAATTTTTATCATGTCGAGAGCCTCACACTCAATACTCATTATAAATAAAGATAAAGATATCTTTTCAAGTTTTAAACGATAATGTAATATTTATAATGGTTGTCAAAATTAAATTTTTGAATTTTAGTTCTCTATCCTGCAGAAGTATATTGATCATTTCCTTATTTATATATACGCTGTAAAAGTGTAAACAATTTTTTTGTTGAAAGAATGCCCTTTGTTTAGTTATTAGCCCAGAGTGTAAAACCACTTATCCATATACGAATAAAGTTACATTTTATTATAAAGATATAAATATTTTTTCCAAATAAAGTGACGACCTTGGTGTGTTTTCTTTTCGTTTCTTCATATCATACTTATACAATAGTCTTATGTTCCTTTTCCTCAAATTAAGAGTATACATAAAATTGTGTATTCTGTTCTGCTCCAAAATGAATTGGGAAACAATAAAACGTATTGCACTACTGGCTATATTGTGTATTATATCTCATACATTTATAGGAATCTTTTATTTATAGTTTTATTGTTCAATTCATTAGTTTAAAATAGGTTTTGTAAAATTATTTTCATTACAAAAGTAATTTTATTGAAACATAAATTCTAGATAGGTATCTTAATTGCATTACAGAATCAATTAATTGTTAAATATTGTATTGTTTCTATAAGGCTCTGCAAATACATATGTGTGATAGAATTCTATACTTATAATGTTAACTACTATATTTATTAATAATAAATAGGAATTTAGTGCTTTATTATGTACAATTCATTTGAGATCTATATAGACAACTATTATAATCTATATAAAACATATTATGTTTATTATTATGTCCTATGTTTATTTTATAACATTGAAATTAGTAGTGTGTGTGTGTGCGTAATTAAAGCAAAAACAAACCTAAAAAAAGTTGTTTTCTGTATATACAACATTATAATATAGATACAGGAAAATGTTATTGGCTGTTGTGTTACTATATATGTATATTATAACAACTATATCCATAACTATATAATCTCCGTATCTTATTTTACAGTAGAGCATCACTTATTCGAAATGTTTAACTCAGAAAGAAAATACCTATAGTTTTCATGTATCATATGATCTCTTAATATATTATAAGCTTCAGATTACTTGACTATCTGATAACATGATTTTATCGTAATCAACTTCAAAAAAGCTCATCTCCCTTGATTTTATAAATTTGATAGAAGCAAATATTAATAATTGAGTGTGACTAGAAAACCGAAAACAGACTGAATAAATATAGGTTGTTAATTAAAGTCTCACAAAATATCGATTACCGTCAATAACTTAAGACTGCAATATGGCATTTTAACTAATAAAATACATTTCTTCTATATTACTCCAATTATCACCTAAAATTGTATAGAAGTCGTAAGAAAATGCAGATTATATATATTTTCAATGTCGAATATTTAATGACAAAAATTTTAGTATGCACAACATTCCTCCCCCCTCCAAAAATTGATTTCAATTGTTGTAATCAGAATTGCAAAAATTAGAAATATATTCAGTAAAACGAACTTTTACAAAGTTTGTTAATTTGTAATTTGCATTCCAAAAACTGTAATTCAATTCTATTACGAAATATATCCGGAAAACTCATGGACTTTGGAACAAACGAGTTCATGACTATTAATGGGCAATCCTAGCTTAACAATAATTCCCCTTTATTATTTTATTTAATTATAAAAAACAGTCGCTATTATATAGCTTTTATATTTCGTCCAATTTAGCTTCAACAGGTCGTCCTATAGAGTAATAATATTAAAGTCCCTCGTTTCACGATTTTATTGGTATATAAGGAAAAAACTATCGACACGCAACAGGATCAAATCTCACACTTGTACAAAATTTCTCAGTTGAAGAGCCTCTACTGTATATAAAAAAATGTTTAAAAAAAACCTGAAAATATAATATCAATGCTTGGAATAAAATATAATTTTCTTTTGCCTGCGGAGCAAATTGTTTTGTTTTTGTTGTTTTCGTGATCTCATTATTACTTACTATATAATATTATACTCGTAGCACAGCATCCGCTGTTCGTATAAAGATAAAAATAACATTTTTAGTTTATAACATATGTATTGGCATTATCATAATATATAACTATAGAGTATATTATATAGATATTTTAAAATATAAAGTAAGAAATTGTTAAATTGAAAGGGCTTCTTCAACGTTTATTATATGACATTTACATTCTACATGTTGAAAACCGGTTAACCAGAAAAAAATAAAAATCAACGTAAAAATTAAATATTTATTGAGAGCGTGTGGCCACCTGTACCAACTACCAATAAGAATCGAGTTGTATCATGATTTATATTAATATGTGATTTTTTTTATAAGTTTAATTATATATAAATATTGTATAAACTTACTCGTATAACCACCTTTATAATAATATTATGTTGCAGTAAAAAGCGTTAACAAAGAAATGAAAACTATAAGTCGCGCAGTTTCTTAAGCACACAAAATATACGCAGATTTTTATAATAAGCGTTTGCTGGCAAATTAATTATAATCAAAATCAAATATGCTAGTAGTTATCTGATTTAGTAGCAAGGTCACTTTTTTATTAACCATTAAATAAATTCCAAACTAAACAATATTTTATAACGCCAACAAATATTTCACTCAAAAAATCTTCTCATTCGAAATCTGACAATATTATATTTGATTGAAATTGAATATACATATGTACGTGGATCTGCTTGTTATAACTAAGTAGTTATATGCTGCGTTGAAACTAATTAGTTAACTTTAATTAACTTAGAAGTTTCTTAAAAAAATTGCAAACATGCGGCTGGTTTTGGTGTCCTGCAATGAAGCCAAAAAAATTTGGGACTCGGCACAAATTCAATTCAA
>JANSTW010061266.1:0-11229 GCA_027564275.1 Diadocidia ferruginosa
ATGACACGCACACTTCGTTTCTTTTAGTTTTGACACTACGTGGATATGTGTGTGTGTGCAATACTTTTTACTGTAAAAACATTGCACTGTAGCAACAGCTACATAGAAAAGGGGCGTCTTTTTTTTCTCTTAACAAATTGCTTTTTGTTGTTGTTGCCTCTCACACAATTAAACGCCCGTGTGTGTGTGTCAAAATTGAACATCCGCTACTTGTTAAGCGTATGACGTTGAGAGGCGACCGCGTTAACCCACATTTAAAGGGACACACTTTATGCGACGCCGTCGCCGCTGCCTTTTAATATTAATTTGAACAGAAAAAACCGGCATTTTTCTCGTTTGTTTAGTAACAAAGTTTTTTTTTGCTTTTTCGTGCGTGCAAAAGAAAATAAATTCTAATTGTTTGGACATACAACAAAAAAAAACGTGTGGCATTTTTCTCGTTTGTTTTAATAAAATTTTCTTTTTCCCTAATTTTTTTCCTTATCGTGCTTTAACATTGCTCGCACATATTTTTGAACAACCTATTAAAAACGTGGTCATTTCGTATGTATGTAATCCAACATATTAAAACCAAATTCTCTCATCTATTTTTTAGCCCTAAAAAAATGAATTAAAAACAAAATGACTTAATTTAAAGTGAAAAAAAAAATTAAACTGACATTTTTCTACAAAAAAAAAAGTAAAAAAAAATTACAAAACAAAAATCTTTATCAAAGATTTGTCTGTCTCTAACTCGTGATCCAAAAGAGTAGAGTAGTAACTAGAACGAAAAAAAAGAACGGACATTTTTCTACCAAAAAAACAAAAATTATAAAAAATTTGCTTTCTACCAAAAAACATTGGGGAGTAAGCCAAAAAGAGAGGAGCAACATAACCATAAAGAAACAACAACACAAAGAAACTACAAGACTGAAAAAATAAAAGAAACATTTGCTTTTGCCCGTTGCCGCCGCCCGGCAAACAGCAAACCGAAACCCCTACAACTACTGTAGACAAACACGTCCCTTATTAAATAAAAAAAAAGAGAATCTTCCAAAACAAAAGATAAAAACAAATTATGGCAGTCTGTCGGTAATACAGAGAGACAGAAAGAGAGAGCGATAGGACTCCTTATCAAGAATTCCAGGATAAAATACACGCAAAAAGGAAAACCAAAAAATGGTGTCAAGATTTGTGACCAATTATCAATTGAACTTGACAGCGGCCGGTCAACAACAACAAAATCCAAATGGACATCCACAGCAGCAACAGCCGCCGCCACATCATAGTGGTGGAGGTGGTGGTGGTGGACCACATCAAGTGCCGCAACAATGTGTTGCAATGGTCCAACAATCTCAGCAGTCACAACAGCAGCAGCTGAAAGGATCACCGGCGGCCGAATATCATCACATACAAATTGTCCAACAGGCCGCTGCGGCCGGACAACATCAGGTCCAACAACAACAGTCACATCACCAAGCGACGCACTATCGAATGTTGCATACTCGTAAGTGTTTCTCTCTCTCTCTCTCTGACACTCGGTTCGGCTTGCCCGCCCCCCTCTTCTGAAAAAACGAAATTTTCTGGAAATTAATTTTCTTTTTTTTTCTCCAATTTTTAGGACCTGAACAATATCATGTACAGACAAACACCTCGACTTATCCAACACAACAACCACAGTCTGGCACATTAAGAAGTTTACAGCAGCAACAACAGTCGGTTGTGGCTCAGCAGCAGCAACAACAACCTCAGCAGAAACAACAAGAATTAAAAATGCAACAACAACAACAGCAGCAACAGCAACAAGTAAGTTAGAGTGAAACAAAAGATCGGCTCGGAAATTAATTTAAAATCTTTTGTAGACACGTCATCCATACATGCAAAGTAGGCAACCAACACAACAACAACAGCAACAACAGCAGCAGCAACAACAACCACAATATCGAACGGTGCCGGCCGGCGGAGGCGGCGGCGGTGGTGGCGTTGGCGGCAATAACGGTGTAAACGTGTCGGCGCCAACGTCACAGCGCCAACAGCGTCCACCGCAACCACAGCACATGCCAGTGTTCACACCGCCAGTACTTATCTATCCGCCGCAACGTCATGCATATCAATATCAGCCACCAAATCAATTAATTTCATTTTATCAATTTCAACATCATCAACAGCAACAACAACAGCAGCAGCAACAACAGCAGCAGCAACAGCAGCAGCAGCGACAACCGAGCCTGGTACAAGCCGGCGGCGGCTATACGACGGCACCGGGTGCTGTTGTAAATCAGTCACAATCCGCCATACCTTTGCAGACTATGACGGCTGCTGGTTTGTCGGGTGTTGGCAGCGGCGTCGGCGGTGTGACAGGTGGCGGTGCGGTTGGCGGCGGCGTTAGTGTTCCGCCACCGCCCGTTGTCAAACGGAATCACGCCATCAAAATTATTAATCCAGCAACACATTTAGAAGTTACTATAAATCCGGCAAAACCGCCCAAAATGGTAAGCTGAAAGCGCGGCGGCTTGAACCGACGTAATTTCGAAAATAATTCGAAAACCACGGAAATATCTTTAAAGAGAACGGAAATCTTCTTCTAAAGTCCTTAAATCTTATTCGCAAATCACAAAAATCAAGAAATTTGAAAAAATTACTTTGAAAGTCACGGAAATCTCATCGAAAAGCCCGGAATTCTTCTTCTAAAGTTCTTAATCTTTTTTCGGAAATCACAAAAATCAAAGAAATTGAAAAAATCACTTCGAAAATCATGGGAATCTCCTCGAAGAGTCCGGAATTTTTCGAAAATTCTTAAATCTATTTCGAAAATCACAAAAATCAAGAAATTTGAAAAAATCACTTCGAAAATCACGGAAATCTCTTCGAAGAGTCCGGAATTCTTCTTCTAAAGTTTTAAAATCTTATTCGAAAAAAAATCACAAAATTAAAGAAATTTGAAAAAATTACTTCGAAAATCACGGAAATCTCTTCGAAGAGCCCGGAATTCTTCTTCTAAAGTCCTTAAATCTTATAAATCCGGTTTGTTTCCCCTAAAACTCACGGAAATTGAGTAAATCTAAAAGCTTGACCGAAATCCTTTTCAAATTTCGTTTTGGAAATATGAAAATCTTATGGAAAAAGACAAGTAGCTTGAAATCGTTTCGAAATCAATTCTGAGATCAATATTTCTTGATAGGAAATCTTCCAAAAATCTTTGAGTACCTAAAGAGATCCGATGCTTCAAAAATACCTCATCTCTAATGTGTTCCTCCCACGGATCCGATCTTTTGTACGATCACTTCGACCTTTAAGGCTTCCCTCGGATCCAATCTTTTGTAGGATTAAACCGACTTTTAAGTCTTCCTAAAGATAGCACCTTTTGTATGGTTACTGAGACCTTTCGGTCTGCCCAAGGATCCCACCTTTAATATGATCATATTGATCATTGAGACGTGGATACAAATTAACCTTCAACTGTTCCTATTTTCGAATTTTAGTTGTTTTTTGTGATCCGCATGAAATCTTTATGCCCAAATTCTGTCTCAGAGAAGATTCTTATTCAAATTTCCCATTTTTTCAGGAACCACCAACCTCATTTCAAACCTTTGAATCAATAAAATATCAAAAAGCGATACATCAAATGTATCAGGCGGGCGGCGGCGTTGGCAGCATCGGCGAAGAGATCTACGAGAATCCAGGTGCTCCTCGATACGGTGGCGGCGTACGTGATTTTGGCCGTGCCGGTGGACCAGGTTTGTGTACATTTTCAAGCTTTTCATCCAAATTTTCTCTCTAAAATTTCCTCTTTTCAGACATGACCTACTATCGACCGACGCATGCCGACCCAAATGCCGATCTGTACGTAACGCCGGTTGTATCGGCTAATTCGGACGGGCCATCCGTAGACATTTTACCAAAACAACAGACAAAATTGAAACGAAGGTGAGCGGAGAAGCATAAGAAATCGTTTTTTTCTGAGATGCCCGGCAATACAAATGGCCGACTCCTCGTTTTGTGAAATCTTTTTTTATTAAGAGTGTCCCATTGAGGAAGATGAACTTTCTTTTCAATCAGTTGGGGATTTTCCTAATTAAAAAAAAGATTTGACACAAAGGGGTCGCCACTTTATACGAAGAAACAAAATTAATTTCATTTTTTGTTTTAGTAATAAGCTAACTGATGCCTCGTCCGAAGAATCCTCATTGTCATCGTCGCCAATATTGAGCGGCGGTGGAGGAACGAGTAGTGAAACAACAAATAATTTAAGTAATGCCGTTCCGTCGGCAGTAGCGACGACACCGTCGTCAATACAAACCAATGTAGGTCCACCGCCGTTGGACACGAATAGTAAAAACGCCAACAAATCATCGTCAGATGGCGGCGGTGGCGGTGCTGTTCATAGTGGTGTAAATAATTTAAATAGTATTTCTAATGTTAGTAAAAGTAATTTAAATAGTAATAGTAATAGTAAAGGGTCGTCGTCGACGACGACCACCACCACCACGTCACCGCCGTTAATAGCGAACACAGCAACCACAGTCAAATCGATAGACTCATCACTGGATCCAGGTTAGTGTGGACTGTTTTTTTTTAATATTTTCTAATTAGTTTTTAAGATAAAAAATATTTTCAACTTTGCGAATCTGACACGATTTTTGACTTGGTAAGTTCAAAGGTTGAAAAATTTTCTAAAACATTACAAAGCAACAACATTCCTCTGTCACTTTTAGTGAAATTTTGGGAGAGTTTTTGCTTTTTTGTCGGTTTAAAATAATTTTCCGTCAGTTTTTGTTTAAATTTTTATCAGTTTTCTTTAAGACAATTTTTTTCGCTTACATTTCTGTCAGTTTTTTATATTTCTGTTAATTTTTTTTTTTGCTTTTTTGTCGGTTTAAAATAATTTTCTCTCAGTTTTTGTTAAAATTTCTGTCAGTTTTTTTAAGCGACAATTTTTCTGCTTACATTTTTGTTAGTTTTCTGCCAGTTTTAGTCAGTTTTTAATATATCTGTCACATTTTTGTAAAATTGATAGAAATTTCGTTTAAACTGACAGAAATTTAATGAAAAATTTGGCATTTAAAGAAAATTAAAAAATTTATTTATGAAACTGACAGAAATGTCAAAGAAAAAACTGTCATGAAATTCAATTAAATATTTCTGTCAGTTTTTTTAGATTTCTGTCATTATCTCTGTACCATTTCTGTCAGTTTTATTTAAAATTAATTTAATTTCAGAGAGTTAAGATTTCTGTCAGTTTTTATATATTTCTGTCAAATTTTGGTAAAATTGACAGACAAATAACTGACAGAAATTTCGTTGAAACTGACACAGATTTGATGAAAAAACTGAAAAAATTATTTGTAAAACTGACAGAAATTTAAAAAACTGACAGGAAACTACATTACATATTTCTGTTAGTTTTTTTTTCAGATTTCTGTCATCTGTTTCTGTCAGTTTTATTTAAAAGTTATTTAATTTCGGGGAGTTAAAATTTCTATTAGTTTTTTGTATATTTCTGTCAAATTTTAATAAAATTGACAAGACATAAATAACTGACAGAAATTTATTGAAAAATTTGGCATTTAAAGAAAATTGAAAATTTTATTTGTGAAACTGACAGAAATGTCAACCAAAACTGACATGAACTTTAATTAAATATTTCTGTAAGTTTTCTTTAATTGCCAAATTTTAAATAAATTTCTGTTAGTTTTAACGAAATTTCTGTCACGTTATTTATGTCTTAAAAATTTTACTAAAGTTCCTGTCGGTTTTTGTTGATGTTTCTGTGAGTTTTATTACCATTCCCATCAGTTTTCTTTATATTCCAAATTGTCTGTCAATTTTTACTAAGGTTTCTGTAAGTTTTTGATGACGTTTCCGCCATTTTTTCACCATTTCTGTTAGTTTTCTTTAAATGAAAATTTTTAATTGAATTTCTGTAAATTTTAAGAATATTTTTGTCACTTATTTATCTGTTAGTCAATTTTTACCAAAGTTTCTGTCAGTTTTTGATGAAATTTCCATTAATTTCTTTACCACTTCTGTCCATTTTTTAATTAAATTTCTGTCAGTATGAAGGACATTTTCGTCGGTTATTGATGTCTGTTCATTATTACTAAAGTTTCTGGCAGCATATTTTTGTAATTTTTTATCACTAAAGTTCCTGTAAGTTTTTGACGACATTTCCGTCATTTTTTTTACAATTTCTGTGAGTTTTTGTGAGTTTTCTTTAAATGTGAAATTTTTAATAAGTTTCTGTCAGTTTTTGTTGAAATTTCTGTGAGTTTTTTATTGCGATTTTTGTCGAGTTTTCTTTAAATGTGAAATTTTTAATAAGTTTCTGACAATTTAAAGAAAAATTCTGTCAGTTATTTATATAACTGTCAATTTTAATAAAGTTTCTGTCAGTTTTTGTTGAAATATCTGTGAGTTTTATTACCATTTCTGTTTGTCTCATCACATTTTCTGTCAGTTTTATTATTTAACTTAAATAATTTCTGACAGCTTTAACATAATTTCTGTCTTATTTTGTCTGTCAGTTCTTTATTTTGAATTTTTTTCTTTAAAATGTCAGTTTTAAGAAAAAATCTGTGATTTTTTATATATCTGTAAATTTTACTAAAGTTTCTGTCAGTTTTGCTGAATTTTCTTTTATTTTCTTAAATATTTCTGTCAGTTTTATAGAAGTTCTAAATTTTTAATAGATTTTGGTCAGTTTCAACAAAATTTCGGTCAGTTATTTATACGTCCTGACTATTTTTACTTAAGTTCCTGTCATTTTTTGATACATTACTACTCGCATTTCTTTTATTTACTTCACCATTTCTGTCAGTTTTCTTTATATGCCAAATTTGCTATTAAATTTCTGTCAGTTTTTACGAAATTTCTGTCAATTTCGATCAAATCACAGTTTTAATTGAGTTTCTGTCAGTTTTACTTCAATCGACTGGTCGGTCTTGTTTAAGTTTCTACCAACTTTGATAAAATTTCTGTCACTTTTCATCAAGTTTCCCGTTTGTTTTTAAATTTTCCATAAGTTTTACGCTGAGGGGTCGGACTCCCTTCAATCGATTGGTCGGTCTTGTTTAAGTTTCTACCAACTTTGATAAAATTTCTGTCACTGTCGGACTGCCTGCCTGGGGGTCGGACTGTTTGCCTGAAACTCGGACTGCCTGCCTAGGGGTCCGACTGCCTGCCTGGGGGGTTGGACTGCTTGCCTGGGGTCGGACTGCCTTCCTGAGGGGTCGAACTGCCTGCCTGGTGAGTCGGACTGCCTGCCTGAGGTGTCGGACTGCCTTCTTGAGGTGTCGGACTGCCTTCTTGGGGTGTCGGACTGCCTGCCTGGCGGTCGGACTACCTGCCTGCCAGGGGGTTAGGATTTTTTGTCAATTTCAAATAAAATTCGGTCAGTAAAAAATAAAATTTATGAAATTTTCCTAAAAATTTTGTCAAAATCACAATAAAATCTTAACAAAGTTCACGATCAAGTCAATTGCTTCAAGGGTTAAAAAACTTTAGTTTTTGTCCGATTGTTTTGCATATGAAATTTTGATATTTTCGAAATTCGAATTTATTTTCGAAATTCTTTTATAAATGTTTACGTGTTGATGTTGTTGTTGTTGCTATTATTGTCACCACGTTGTGCCGTGTACTTTGTAGCAAAAATAAAAAATTTAAAATTTCCGTTCTCTGTGCCCTTCGGAGGAGGCATAGGGTTAAAAAGCTTGACACAAAATGTACTTTGTGCCAAGGGTTTATATAGATTCCGAAAAGAAAAAAACTATATTCTTCAAATTCAATCGGACTTATTCGGCGCCGCCAGGCAAGAAATAGCAAAAATTGTAAACTTAACAAAAATGGTTAACCCATTAACGTCTTTGTATAGAAAAATTAATACTTACACAAAGAATCTTGCACACTCGTCAAAATAAAAATCACAAAATATGTTTGGAAAGTCTTAAGACACTTTGTTCTGTCGGCCCAATCGTCAAGTATCGCGAAAAATTTGCAGAGCGTCCAAAAATGGCGTCCAACCACGTAAAACAACAACAAAAACCTTTATATCTATGCGCGATTTAAACCACCTGACCGACCGATTGCGACTAAGTTGCATCTGCGCTCTACATGGAAAAGTTAGTTCGTGAAAATGCGAGTTTTAGTGACGTCATCCCTAATTTTTCTTACACCTGTGTGCTATATGGTTAGGTAATGTGCGAGGAGGTAACACGAGACGTTTTTCCTCTCTCTCTCACTCGCAAAAAGCCGACAAAGGATTATGCAATGTCGTGTGTGAAGTAAAACACGAGATGTGCTTTCTCTCTCTCTCTCTCTCCCGAAAAGCCGACAAAGGAATCATAAATAAATCAAAAGACGCCGACCGGAAATTGCTGCTTCGTGGAATTAATTTTTGTTTAAAAATATTTTTTCTTGCGAATTTTATTCATTGGCCAATTTGTTTTTTTTTGTGAATTTATTTTAATAATTTTAAGTCATTTTGTTTTTTTAGGCTTCTTTCTCGAATGGCGGGCCATAATAGTTCTGAGCGAAAATCGATCGGGTGGAAGAAATTCGGGAAAATTTCGATTTTGAGCAGCAGAAAAATTTGGAATTTTGTTTTTAATTAATTTAGCGAAATTTCTAATTAAATAAAATAATTAATTAAAACATTTTTAAAAGAATTTCGACAATAATTTCGAATTTCGAAAAAATCAAAATTCCATATGCAAAATTTTCGGCAAAAACAAAAAAGGTTAACCCTGTGCCGCTCTTGACGCACAATTGACTTGGTCGTATACTTTAGATTTTATTCTGAATTTGACTTGGCTTTAAGAGAATTTCAAAAATTTCTCTTCCGTTGACAGAATTTTAATGAAAATTGACAGAAAAAACAAACTTGATAAAAACTGACAGAAATTTGATCAAAGTTGGTACAAATTTGAACAAGCCCAACAAGTTAAAATAAAGCGGACAGAATTTTGAGTAAAACTTACAGAAACTCTATAAAGACTGAGGTTTGATTGAAATTGACGGACATTTTCCTAAAACTGACAGAAAATTGAAAAAAATCTGACCGAAATCGGAGTAAAACTGACAGAATTGTGAGAAAAACTTACAAAAACTCAATCAAAACTGAAATTTGATTGAAATTGGCAAAATATAACTAAAATTGACAGACGTTTTATTTAAATTGACAGAAATCTCAGAAAACTGACAAAAATCTGACTAAATCTAACAGAACTGAGAATGAACTTAAACTGAGATTTGATTTCAATTGAAAGAAATTTAAACTAAAACTGACAGCAATATTATTGGAATTAATAAATTAATGCACATTAGACAAAAACCTCAAACTTTTTGAGCAATTTGAATGTAAAAAAACAGTCCAGATCCAAAACTTCAATTGAAAATTTTGGAAAATTTCAATGAATTTAATTGATTTTCAAAGAACTCAATGAAATACTAAAGATTCCACGAAATTTCTATGTCAGAACTCAACGAAGTTTTGAAATTCTTGATTTAACTAACTAATTTCAAAGAACTTGATGAAATTTCAAGGGACTCGATGAAATTTCAAGGAAATCAATGAAATTCTAAAGAACCGAATAAAATTTCAAGGAATTGCATTAAATTTCTACCGTAAATGTTTAAAATTCCGAGAAATTTAGTTTAATTTGAAGAAACTAGTCTCTAAATTTTAACAGGAATTGATGTATTATCAATGATATTTCAAGGGACTCGATAAAATTTCAACGGACTCGATGAAATTTGAACGGGCTAGATGAAAAATTCTAAAGAACCAAATGAAATTACAAGGATTTTAAAAAAAGTTCTCGAATCTTGAGAAAATTTCAAGTCTTGATGCTCCAAAAAATTGTCAATCAAAAATCTTGCAAATTTCAATGCAAACTTTGTAAATTTTCATGAAAATAAATTAAATTTGAATAAATTTCACACGAAACCTTCAAAATGTTGCAAGAAATTGAAGGTCCTAAGAATACAGCGAATTGGGTGGGAAATGAATTCGAAACATACGGACGTGGATAAGGTTGTCGTGTCAGGAGGGGGTACTGGGCGTGTTTTTCCTTGAGCACTTAGCTATAAACTATTTGATTGGTATGGAGCTTTAGTTTTAAAAATCATCGTGTCTCCTACTCCAAAGCAAGGGACCATAGGGACCATTTTACCCCTTTTTCAATCTGATGCCATAATTTTCATTACGACGATGCCAGCAACTCGAACTGGCCATATATTTTGTGAGCAGTGGATCATGTTTTAATACTACATGATGAAATTTCATTGAAATCTGATGAAATTTCATTGAAAGCTGTTGGAATTTCATTGAAATCTGATGAAATTTCATTGAAATCTGATGAAACTTCATTGAAATCTGATGAAATTTCTTTGAGTATGATGAAATTTCATTGAAACCTGACAGAAATTTATCAAAATCTGATGAGATTTCATTGAAATCTGTAGAATTTTCATTGAAACCTGACAGAAATTTATCAGAATCTGTTGAAATTTAATTAAATCTGTTGAAATTTCATTGAAATCTCATTGCATTTTCATTTAAATCTAAATTTAAATAAATAATGATGAAATACTATTAAATTCTGATGAAATTTCATTGAAATCTGTTGGAATTTCAATGAAATCTGTTGAAATTTCATTGAAGACCAAAATTTTAAAAGCTGTTCAAATAAAAAAAACAAAAAAAAAACATTACCATCTCATGAAATTTCATTGAAACCTGCCAACATTTTAGCAAAATCTGTTGAAATATTACAAAAATTTAATGTAATTTCATTATTATTATATTAGAAAAATTTAAACAAATTTTGAAGGAATTTCTATGAAATCTGTTGAAATTTCATTGAAACCTGACAGAAATTTATCAGAAACTATTGAAATTTCATTGAAATCTGATAAAATTTCATTTAAATCTGATGAAATTTCATTGAAACCTGACAGAAATTTATCAAAATATGTTGAAATTTCATTGAAATCTGATGAAATTTCATTGAAATCTGTTAAAATTTTATTGAAATCTGTTGACATTTCAATGAAACCTGATAAAAATTTAAAAAACCTGATGAAATTTCATTGAAATCTGATGAAATTAAATTAAAATCTAATGAAATTTATTGAAACCTGTAAAATTTTTTGCAAAATCCGTTGAAATTTCATCTTTATATAGATTCCGAAAAGAAAAAAACTATATTCTTCAAATTCAATCGGACTTATTCGGCGCCGCCAGGCAAGAAA
>JANSTW010061277.1:0-11229 GCA_027564275.1 Diadocidia ferruginosa
TTTTTGTTAAAGCTTTATTATTTCTTATAATATTTTTTCGATTATCTTTATATAATTGACTATTTTTTTAAATAAAGTTTAATTAAATTTAACTGTTTTCTGACCAATTATGCTTATTGTCATGATTAATTTAATCATTTTTTTTGTTTAATTTGATATTTGTGGGCCTAATTACGAACTTTGTATTGTTTAAGTGATTTAATAATATGCTTTTAGTTTTGTGATATTCCTCTAAGCACTTTTACAGCTCAGAGCGAATCTTGCCGGTGCCAACTAATTTGGTGGCTCGACATAATTGCATAATTGTTAGGTAATTGGCGCCAAAGAAGCATATATTTTTACAGGGAATATATTACTAAACGAATGAATTTATGAAACTATTTATGGTCGACTCTTAATAAATGTGTCAGTGTGCTCGAGCCAAGAAAAAACCATCAGCCTAAGCGTCGATCTTAATTTTATAGCACAATTTTTGAGCTTACTATTGAGATTTTGTGTTAATCAATCACAACCTCTTAGTGTGTTTAAGTTAGCGCTTAATTCAAGAATTAATTTGAACTTGGATAAACATTTTTTGCTTTGTAAATTTGTTGAAATTACTACAAATAAAACTTTGATTTTACGTAAAATAATGAGTTTTGCTGGAAGGGGTCGCAGAAGTAGTAGTGGCCCAGTGAGTAATTCAACTGATTATGGTTGTACTGTAGAGGAGCTTCGTCAGCTAATGGAATTTCGCAGTGCTGAGGCGCGCGAAAAAATTGAGTCAGATTACGGTGGGGTTGAAGGCATATGTAAACGTTTGAATACTGACCCTACAAATGGATTACCTAACACAGTTGAGGAATTAGATAGACGGAGAACAGTGTTTGGTGCTAATGAAATACCTCCACATCCGCCTAAATCTTTCTTTCAACTTGTTTGGGAAGCGTTACAGGTATACATTTAGACATTGAATTTGACTATTAAATAATATTTATTGGCTTAATTTGCGTTTATTAATTAATTTATTGAAGTTTTTGTTTTGTTTTTAATAACAACGATTTCTTAAATTTAAGTAGAAAAAATAGGTTTATTTTATAGTATGCGAACAAGAAATAGTTTAAGATATTGCTTGTTTTTAGAATTTAACGATTGCTATGAAAAGTATTTTTAATAAAATATTTGTATGAAAACAATTACCTCTTTAGGATGTTACATTGATAATTTTGCTAGTTAGTGCTATTGTTTCACTTGCATTATCGTTTTATCGTCCACCTCACGAAGCTGGAGGTAATGTTTTTTTATGCAACAGTTTTGCTTATAATTCTGTTTTTTCTTTAGCGGCTGTTGATGAGTCAGAACATGATGCTGGATGGATTGAAGGTGTGGCTATACTTATATCTGTTGTTGTTGTGGTACTTGTCACGGCACTTAATGACTATACTAAGGAACGTCAATTTCGAGGTATCTTTAACAAATTGTTTTTGTAAATTTGTTATCGTTTGCTTATTTACTGAGTATAGGAATACTTACATTATATCCACAACTATTGTTTACTTTTACTGTTTGTCTTTATAAATTTTTTGGTACTTATGCTAAGACTTATTTAAATATGTATATTTAAAACTTTAACAATACTTTGCTTTCTATCTTAAAAGTTAGATTATGGTGTTATAGTTACTGGAATTTATTTAAAGTCTTTTGATTTTGGTAAAATAAGCATCAAACATTAAAAAAATATTAAGTATTAAATGAAAGTTACATTTTTTTGTTTAACATAATATTTTTTCTATTTTTTACTCTTTAAAAACTTAAATTGAATTGTTTGTATTATAATATTTATTACGGTTTTTGACTCTTAGGTCTGCAAGCAAAAATTGAAACGGAACATAAGTTTGCTGTTATTCGTGGTGGTAATCAAATCCAAGTAATTGTTAGCGAATTGGTTTGTGGCGATATTGCTCAAGTAAAATATGGTAAATGATTTTTATCTTGAAATTCTATCGTTTAAAAATATTATATTTAGTTTTGTTTCAAGTATTGTGTCATTTTTATGAATTCTATTACTATTGTATTACTAATTTGTTTTTAGAAATTTCGGAACAGGTACAAATTAATTTTTTGTAGTACTATGCATAAAGTAGTTAATTTTTTTTATGTTTAATTATTTATACACATTTTCAGGAGATTTATTGCCTGCGGACGGCGTACTTATTCAAAGCAATGATTTGAAGATTGATGAGTCTTCATTAACTGGTGAGTCAGATCAGATTAAAAAATCTCCTGAACATGATCCGATGCTTCTTTCTGGAACTCACGTAATGGAAGGAAGTGGTCGTATGGTTATAATTGCTGTTGGTGTCAATTCGCAGACGGGTAAGCAAAAATTTTCTTAATAAGTATTACATGTTATATTTTTTATTTTAGGTATTATTATGACACTTCTGGGTGCTGCAAAGACTGCTGTTGAAGAAGAGCGAAAAGCAGCTAAAAAAGAAGGTTTATTTTTAAAATATTTTATTTGTATTCATTATGTTTTAGATGCATTATATTAATTAAGAAATTATATTTGAAAAAAGTTATTTGTTGATTTTAGAACGAAGGACGCGTCGCAAGAGCAAAGCTTCTGGTTTGCTTTTTCTATTTTTCTGTTTATTTTTGAATAATTTTTTTGTAATAAATTAATGACTTTATTTGTACTAATTATTTATTTTGTATGACATTGGTTTTTTATGAGTAATGTTGCTATTGAAAAAGGACTTTTATAAATGCTTTTTGACAATCATACGTTGTTAATGTCATGCAAAATATTAACTATAATATTTCTTGTCTAATTTAGAATTTATAGAAAATTGTTTTTGGTTTAACATTTGTAAGATAGAAATGTAGCTTTTGCTATAGAGTTGTGTAAAATTTATTTTGTATGTACAATAAATCAAGAATATTGTATGGGAAGATAAATTAACAATCTTCAATTGACGTCACAACTGGAGTCAAATTAAATTTCAACTATAATTTTAAAGTTAATTGACATTAATGTTTTTTCATTTATTCTTCTGAAACTATTTTTTGTATCATTTTTGTCTTGATATATTTAATTTTTTACTCTTGTTTTTATTTGATTTTAAGATATTGAATTCTTTGATTTTTACAGTTCGCATACGTCGCTCAATTCCGTATACCGGTTCTTTTGATGGTAAGCCATATAATTTTATCAATGACTTTATAACGTCAAATAAAAATGTTTTTATTGCAAATATTGTATATTATATTATTGTCTAGTATAGTGGTTTGTAATTAAATATTGTTATAATTTTAGTTTTTATTTACCAAATTATTTTTAACTAAATTTTGAGTTAATATTAGGGTAAATGCTTCATATTTATTTTAATAGTAAATTACAATTATATGTGTTGTTAAAGAATTTGGAATATTATATTTCTCTTTTTTTTTTAGTACAAGTAATGTTTCATTTTTCTTAGTTATTGATTAAATCATTATTGAATTATATTTATATTTAATGCAGGAATTTAATTTTTACGAAATATGAAAATGTTTAGTGTTATTGCTTTTAAATTATTTTTTATGTAATATATTATTACCTCTGTGTTTATCTTTATGGTGTTTTTATATTCTATTCACGCTAAATATTGTTCTTACATTTTTTTTGTCTTGTATTATAAGCGCTTAAAATTTCGTAGTGTAAATATTTTAGGTGGTGGTCCTGTAACTACGTTAAGCGGTGATTTGGTCAATCCTTCAAAGCAACCTCCCACAATTCGTATTGATTCGGATGGGACAAAACAAGCCCTTTTATGCAACAACGAAAATAGCGAAAGTGGGTCGATTTTGGTTTTGTTTGCTTTACCTTGCTTTTATTAATTAGCGTTTTGTAAAATTTCGGATCTTAACACAAGATAAGCAATTTTATGATTGTTTCATGACGCTAATATATTTTACGCTTAGCTTTTTATTTTAGCGTTGCAATTGTAAATAGTATTATTTTCAATTTTTATTTAAGGCGATTTTTGTAGGTTTTATAGGTATTTTTTAGATGGTTTAGGAGAATTTTGGTACATACATTTTTACTGGTTACGTTTATTTTTAGCAATTTATAACATTTTCTTTTTTTAATTTTGCCAAGGTATATAAATTTCTTTTGATTTTTAACAGTAACTTGATATAAAATTTTATTTGTTTTATTTATTTTATTTATTTTAACCTGACCTTTTAAAGTGAATAAGTGTAACTTTTAATATGATTTGTATTTTTTATGTAAGCACATTTGAGGTTTTGGTTTTATGTATATATTATTGTTTCTTTATTATTTTTTATATTAATAAACAACAGCGCTTATTAGTTTTTGCTTACATAATGCTTTTTTGTTAAATAAAATTAGTCTTTAAATAAACTTAGATGTGTGTATTTGTCTTTTAAACAATTGATTACGAATTGAAAACGTAATTTGATAGCTACAAAGTGCTTGAAATTTTAAGTTTATATTTAAATTACTGTTTAATATTTTAGATATTAAAATAGACGGCTTTAATGGTAGTGCTATGTCTGGTGGAGTAACGAGTGCTAAAGGAGAAGAAAGTGAAGGGAAAAAAGAACGTTCTGTATTGCAAGCTAAGTTGACCAAGCTGGCAATCCAAATTGGATACATTGGTTTGTTTTTGCAGATAATTTTAAAACCAAATTTATGCATTTTTAAAATTATATTAAGATAGTATTGATTTAAATAATGATTAAATTCTAGGTTCACTTGTTGCTACATGCACTGTAATGATCCTTGTAGTGCGATTTTGCTTTTCGCGTTACTTTATGGACAAACGACCATTTAGTTTATCTGACTTTCAACATTTTATAAACTTTTTGATTATTGGTGTTACTGTTTTGGTTGTGGCAGTGCCTGAAGGTTTACCCTTAGCTGTTACTCTTTCATTAGCTTACTCTGTTAAAAAGGTTGTTTTTGAAATTATTATTTGTTTTATATCATATAAATTCTGTTTCAGATGATGAAAGACAATAACTTAGTCAGACATTTGGATGCATGTGAGACAATGGGAAATGCAACAAGTATTTGTTCGGATAAAACTGGGACTTTAACAACTAATCGAATGACAGTAGTACAATCTTATATTAATGAAGTTCATTACAAAGATATACCTAAGTGGGAACGGTTACACGAAAAATCGAGGGATTTACTTGTAAATTTGATATCAATTAATTCCAGTTACTCTTCTCAGGTTCTGCCTCCAAAAAAAGGTGGCGATCAAATGATTCAACTTGGAAATAAAACCGAATGTGGTCTTTTAGGGTAATTTTTAAATTGATGTGTTTATTAGTGCTGTTGTACAAAGCGAAATTTTAATTTTAGATTTGTTCTTGCTTTGGGCCAAAGTTATCAAAAAATTCGCGACGCTTTTCCGGAAGATCATATTTATAAGGTATATACGTTTAATTCAGTGCGTAAATCAATGTCTACTGTAATAGAAAACAAAACTGAAGGACGTTATCGTGTATTTAGCAAAGGTGCTTCTGAAATTATTCTTAAAAAGTACGTTATTTTAGTTTTAATTTTTAACATGCATTATAATATATTTTTTAGGTGCAAATGGTTTTTGGGTAAAAACGGACAATTAACTAGTTTCGCTGAACGAGATTTAGATCGTCTTATACGTGAAGTAATCGAACCAATGGCATCGGATGGACTTCGTACTATTTGTTTAGCTTATAAAGATTATGTGGCTGGAAATCGAGCACAACAGAATGAAGTTTTTTTTTTTAAATTAAAATTATTTAAAGCAAATGTTTAATAATAAATTCTGTAATTCATGCATTTGAATAGGTAAATTATGCTGGAGAAATTGATTGGGAAAATGAAGATGCTGTTGTTAATGATCTTACAGCAATTGCTATAGTTGGAATTCAAGACCCTGTCAGACCAGGTAATTCATAAAATCTAAATTTTTTTAATATGAAAGTGCTTAAAAATAATTTGGGTTTTGTTATTTAGAAGTGCCAGATGCTATTTCTAAATGTCAACGAGCTGGAATAACTGTACGTATGGTTACAGGTGATAATATTAATACTGCACGTTCCATTGCTATGTCATGTGGCATTCTTAAGCCTAACGAAGATTTTATTGCACTGGAAGGAAAAGATTTTAATACTCGCATTCGTGATGAAGATGGAGAAGTAAACCAAGATAAGCTTGATCAGATTTGGCCTAAGTTGCGTGTGTTAGCTAGAGCACAACCTACGGATAAGTATACCTTGGTGAAAGGTATTATTGATAGTAAAATATCAGAGCACCGTGAAGTCGTAGCCGTTACTGGAGATGGAACAAACGATGGACCTGCCTTAAAAAAAGCAGATGTTGGTTTTGCTATGGTAAGTTATTTTTTGAAATATTTAACAAACAATATGTTCTATGTTTTTTTAGTTAAATTTTTGTTGCTATTACAGGGTATTGCTGGCACTGATGTTGCAAAGGAGGCTTCTGATATTATTCTTACAGACGATAATTTTTCTTCTATAGTAAAGGCGGTTATGTGGGGTCGAAATGTCTATGACTCAATCGCCAAGTTCTTACAGTTTCAACTCACTGTTAATGTTGTTGCTGTTGTAGTGGCATTTATTGGTGCGTGTGCTATACAGGATACTCCGCTTAAAGTATTTTTATAATCCTTGTAATACTCTTGATATTTTTATACAGTTTTTTTTATTTCAGGCAGTTCAAATGCTTTGGGTAAACTTAATTATGGATACTTTGGCATCTTTGGCGTTGGCTACAGAAATGCCAAATGAGGACTTGCTTAAGAGAAAACCATATGGTCGAACAAGTCCTCTTATTTCTCGCACAATGAGTAAAAATATTTTAGGCCATGCATTCTATCAACTTACTATTCTTTTTGCATTAATTTTTTATGGTACGTTTTAAACTTTGTAACATTTGAAATAAAATATTACGATATTAGGTGAAATATTTTTTGGCATTGATAATGGTAGGTGGGCTCCGTTGCATTCCCCTCCATCACAACATTTTACAATTGTGTTTAATACTTTTGTAATGATGACACTTTTTAATGAAATCAATGCACGAAAAATTCACGGTGAACGCAACGTTTTTGAAGTTTGTTTTATTTATTACTTTTATAGATTTGTGTTCATTAAGTCTTAATTTTGGGTGATTTGTGCATAGTTTTAAACACTTATTTTAATGTAATTATTTTTTAGGGTCTTCTAACAAATCCAATTTATTATTCTATATGGATTGCCACAATGGTTGTTCAAATTATAATTGTTCAATTTGGTGATCGGTGGTTTTCAACATCTCCTTTGAATGTTGAACAGTGGTTGTGGTGCCTGGCTTTTGGAGTGGGGTCACTTCTTTGGGGACAGGTGTAATTTTTATTTTATGAAATTTTGCTGAAATTAATTTTTTGGTGTAATTCGAGTATTTCTAGTATTATTTGGAATTTAAATTATAGGTTGTGACGAGTATTCCAACAAAAAAAATGCCGAAAAATTTAACCTTTGGCAGCGGTGAATTTGAGTCAACTAATAATATTTTAAATGGTGATAATGATGATGAAACTAATGAAAAACGCTCGGGACAAATTCTTTGGATTCGTGGTCTTACACGTCTTCAGACTCAAGTGAGTGACTTTTTTTTGCCAGCTTTTTTATAAACCTGCTTTTTTTTCTTTGTTTTAGATTTTTTATTCCCTTAAGCAAGATTGTAGTTTTTTACTTTGACTTTACCTAATACACAATATTAATCAAAAAACAAAAAGCATTTTTTCTTTTTTTGTGTGCTTTTTCATTAATAAAAAGCATATATTATATTAATTTTTGGCATATATATAATAATGATAATTTATAAAAACTTGGGTATAGTTATTCAGATGGAAATTAATTTTAAATAAAAAATAATATAAATACTAGGGTTTTTCTAATTAATAAATTTATGGTAAAGTATTTGTAGAAATGTTCAAATACATTAGAATTAAGTTTTATTGATAGGCATTAAATTCTAAGCTCAACATTTTTAAATATTACGAAAATGACAAGTGTTTATTACTTTTTTAGTGAATAATTAATCTTTATTTACAGTGGTAATTTGATTTTAGAATATATGAATGTACTTTTATCTGAATTCATTTTTTTTTATCTTTAGTTTTAAAGAATGACCAATTAATTGATGAAAGGGTTTATAGATTTGCAATTTTTTTATTTTTTATTAGCTTATATAAAAATCTAATTAAAAAATTTTGCATTTGAATATAAAATTCGGAACTGCCGAAACAATTTTGATGATTTTTTAATATATTTTACCGGTTTGTTTATTTCTACCTCATGTTGACGGATATCATTTTGTGATATTTATAAAATGATACTTTTGCAGTATGGTATTGATATCATGCAATACAGCTTGAAATTTTTTTAAATAAATATAAATATACCTACATTTGTTTTATCTGCAACTTAACAGTTTGCACTGGAATTTCTTTAAAAAAAACAATTTTTGTTGTAAGAAATTGTAAAAAAAAGAGTTATGTAACTCTAGAATCAAGTTTAATTTTTGAGCATAACTTTGTTTGCGGCAAACAAATGTGGACTTTTTTATAATTATTTAAAAATCTTTGTTAAACTGCAATGTGTAGATTTATTTGTCTACTTTGTAGTCTCAAAATGATGTTAATTTATACAAAGTAGTATATAAAAAATTGTTAAAACTGTTCCAGGGTTTAAAAATTATTTCAAATTTATATTTTTATTTGAACATCTTGTGCTCTTTAATGATTACTTTTTTTATTGCTTTTATTAAGACAATAAATTTTTTTTGTTTTAGATAAGTTTGGTTCAAATTATGATATTAATTCTCGGATTTTTTGTAGTTAAAAGTTTATTTTTTATGTAGACTTTAATTAGTTATAGTTCTACAAAATATTTTATTCTATGTAATTTTTTTTTTGTTTTATTAGTTAATTTTTTAACCATGAGCTTTAATTGTTTATTATCAATAAAATCTATGTAGATTAAAAAATTTGTTGCAAATGGATTGGAACACTTTCATCACTTTATTTTGGGACATTCTTAATTGAGCATTTTTTGCGCCATTTCCAGGCTTTAATTTTTTGAATCTTATTTTTTACAGTAAATATGTACATAATTCCTGTATTTTTTTGCTTGTTATTTTTTTAATTGAAACAAATAACATTTTTATTTTCTAGTGATCCAAATATTATAACTTTTTTTAAGTATTACATCAATATTAGATTAAAAATTTATGAAAGAATATGACGAAAACACATTAATAATTATTATTATAATTTTCTTTACCTTAATTTTTATTATCCTTGCGTTGAAATTAAAATTTTTGTTATTTTTATTGTTGGTTTTTTTGTAAAAGAACCATTTTGTATTATTGTATTTGATAATTACTATATTGATAATAATACTATTTAAATTATACGAAGAATTTTACCTTCAGTTTTATGGTTGGTAAATTGTATGATAGTCTTTTGTAATAAGCATCTTGAATGCTGCTCTGATTTTTGCTAGTGTTTATTGAATAATCTGTTTTGAATAAAGAAAAATACTTCAGGTAGCTTTTGATATCAACAAGAAGTTTTTAAATATTTTATTTTATTTATTATTAAACTTTTTATTTGGTTTATGAATGTAAATCTATATTTTTATTTGGTCGAAATTTTAAAATGCGGCATATTAAATTCTTTCAAATGAAAAAAAAACTATTATTTTCTAATACTGTTATTGGTAATTAACAAAAGGTGTAGTTAGCTTTTAAATGTATTGTAATTAAAAAAAGAGTAATTTTGTTATTATTTTATTTGTTATGTTTTGAAAATATAGTATTACTTTAGTGGGTATAATAATGTAAATTTTTTTTATCGAAACTCTTTGGAGAAACAAAGCTTATCAAATGAATTAGATAATATTATATATCCTTAAATGAAATTTTGTATGAGTTACAATAGTAGTAAAATTTTATCAATATGATTTTCTTACTGCAAATGCTGTTATTTTTTAAACTTACATTTTTAAAGTTATTTTTAAGAGCAAGTCGTAATGTGTTTTATAATTATGAAAATATTTTGTTATTGCACTAATTTATGCTTTTTGTAAATTATGATTATAAATTTTTTGGTGGATTGTTATTTAATTGATTATTTTGAGTTTATTTTTATTTTTGTCATAATTACTAAGTTTATAATGATTTAACAAATTTAAAAAGTGCATCTTGTTTAATTAAGTTAGGAAAAAAATATTGTTTATTTCTTAAATGTAATTATTGTTTAGTTTCTAGCTAGGAAATTGTGCAAAAATTTGATGCCGCTTTTTTATAAAAGCTATATTTTTTATTTTTTTGCATACTATATTTTTTAGGGCCTGGAAATGGTATTTTTAAAATTTAAAAACTTAATTGTATTTGAACAAACTAACATTATAGCATGAAAAAATTATGGATTTGTTATTTTAATAACTTAGAAACTTGTTTAAAAAACTTAGAAAAAGCTGGCAAAAATCGAGCGTTATAATATTTTCAATGTATTTTTTTTAAAGTTACGACTTGTTTTTTAAAAGTTAAATACTACTTAAGATTTTTACAATTTTTAAAGCATATTGTTATTTAAAGATTAAATTTAAAATTTTCTTTTAAGACAAGTCGTAATATTATTATAAATTTTTAATGTAATTTTTTAATACATATTTCTATAGCTGCGCGTTGTGAAAGCATTTCGCTCGTCTATTGATGACTTTGAAGAGAGACATTCAATTGCCTCTACTCAGTCATGTCAATCAGTTCGAGGTGGAGGTTTTTCTAGTTATCGATTGACTTCTACTGATCAAACGAGCACTGATCACAATGGAAGTGGTTTAGCAGCACGTGCTGCTATTGCAACTTTTGTACAGCGAACGTTATCTCCACAACCTTATCCATATTATCATTATCGTCAGCAAAATCAAAATTACGCTCGTAGAAGTGCTTTTGAAATTGGAGTTAATTCAACTGGTACAGAAAATGCGAGGAAGAATAAAGATATCCCTGCGTGGCGCTTTACACCATCAGTAGTTTCTTCAAATTCTGTTTCACCGAGCTTAGCCTATTCTTGTTCTCCAAAAGCTATTGTAGTTGAAAACGGTCATTCCTTTGCAGGACATGGAGGCGGCGGAGCATTAGGATTTTTTACTAGTAGGACTGGAAATTCGAATGGT
>JANSTW010061288.1:0-11228 GCA_027564275.1 Diadocidia ferruginosa
AAAAAGTATTTGAGATATTACACATTTATACCAAATATGACCCATTTCTCAATTAAACGAACCCTCTTTTTACTAACAATTTTTTTTATGTATCAGTCGACAACACAAAATTTCAATTGAAACCTATTTCTTGTGCTACCCCTTTCATGATTAACCAAAAAAAGTCCACCAAAGTTAACAATTTTTGATTTCATTTATTTTTGGTAACTTCAGCCTTTTCGACACGAACATATAGGCGAAGAAAAGCGTCAAAGTTGGGCAAAAAATCTTAATAGGGTTGTTATATCCACTTGTTTCGGGAGTATTTTAATTCCCTGTGCCCGCTTGTACTTCTTTCTCCTCCCCCCATCGAAATTCAAAAAATGTCTGTGATGGTAATTTAAACTTCTCATATATTAATCAATAAATAGCTAATAATGTATTTAAAAATTTGTTTAGCTCTTTTTCTTGCTAAACTACATATAAATATGGTTAAATTTCGCTGCGCGGCAATTTTAGCTAATTACTTTCATAAATCTTTACCTATATAATAATAAAAACAAAATTACTCCGTCAGCTGTACTTACCAATGAAAAGAGTATTTTGTAAATCTACATTCTACATCTACATTTCTTTTGCACATGTTAAAATTATAGGAATTGGAATTTGCAAGTATTTTGTTTTTTATCAAACGCCCTTCCCCCCATTAAACTTTTCTAGATACGCCACTGGTATATATAAGGCGAGGGTTTCCATACACATTATTGTTGCTATATTCGTGCCATTACCGCAACCATAATTGCTTAATTATTTGATTGAATTGTTCCGTCTGTGTTATAGTTATACATATGAATAACTCTACATAATATAGTAAATCAATATATAATGTAATAATATAGACAAAACGTTTATAAAAAGGAAAGCATTTTTTCACTCGCAAGGATAATTTGCCAGAGATATGAAGTTAAGTTGATTATATTTTATCAGTTATATTGTATAAATTGATTTTTAATTTACTTGCGAAATATAATTTTATGGAGTTCTGGTTTATGTAAGCATATAAGAATTAATTTAGTATACTCTATAATTATTATAGAGTAATTTCATTTCAAATCATTGAAGCCTTATTTTGCATAATTTATAGGAATTTGTTGACAACAACAACAAAAAACATGTAAACATAAAAAGTAATAAACATAAAATTTTGAGATAATGTACTGATGAGGGTAAAAAATATATTACCGAAACGTATTCACAAAATCTAAAAAAATTGTTTCATTACTAAACTAATAAAACAACAATTGGTCGAGAGCCTGTAAAAATCAACAAATTCCTATTATTTATTATTTAATATACAGGTGGGTACAGAAGTGACCTCTAAAAGAAGGAAAAAAGGGTAGAGGAATTTGTTAATAGTTTTTGGTTAAATTAAGGATGCTGATTACGAAAATAATATTAGTTTTTTCTAGTAGCTCTAGTTTTTGAGATATGGTCAATCCGTAATTTTGAAAACATAAAAATATGAATTAAAAAAAATAATTTTAGTGGAGTGGCGAGCAAGTCATGCAAATCTTAAAAACTGTGAAAAATGTTAAATTCTTTTATTCATAAAATGGTTTGTGGTGAATAAAAATAATTTGTGTTACTTTTAACATTTTTTTTATTTATATCCAAAAAAATTACAAAAGGATTCTTAAAAATAATATCATTTTGTGGAAAAAATATTTTTCCTCTTCAAAAAACTTATAATATAATGAGGTTAGAAACAATAATGAGAAAAAAGAAATGTTTTTAAAAATAACATTGATAAGTAAAAAAAAGTAAAAACTAAGCATAACTTTAAATAAAAAGAGTATCATTTTATGAAAGGTGATTAATAATTAATAGTTGATAGAAAAAAAAAATTCGCTTTGAAAGAAAAAAAATAAAACTAATATAAGGTTCTAATAATTTGTATTATATACTTATCAGATGAATAAGCCTTATGAAATATTAATAATTTGTTGTCAGTATACAAAATTATTTTTAGATAAAAAATATATCTTAGAAATACTGTTATATGTTCCAACATTGATGTCCTCAAGTAAATAGTTAAATTTTGCATTTTCAGATAGTTCACATTTTGTATAACATTTTATGTTATTATTAATAATGAAGACATCAATCCTAGGACAATTAGCAGCCTTGTAAATGTTCATGTTTTTGGTATACATAAAAGAGTTTCTTTTTCTTCTTATATTTGATGTACTTCTCAAAATTCCCCTCTCAAATAAGCGAAGCAATTCCACCTGATGTGATGAAACATTTGGTGGTTTGCACCAAATGTTTGACGCGAATGTTAAAATGGGTCTTATATATAATTTATAAACGTTATTTTTAATTTTTGGATCAATTAGTTGTGATCTTAAAATATTGATTAGTGAATACTTAGCTCTTCTAGCTTTGTCTAAGGTCACTTTAATGTGATGAGTAAATCTGTTATTTCTGTCTAAGTACAAACCGAGAAATCTTATATTTTTAGTTGAAGGAATGATGTGTCCGTTTATATTGATTTTTAAATTTTTGAAATTTTTCCTTATTTTATACTTCGTATCCTTGCAAGAACCAAGAAAATTTATAAATTCAGTTTTATTTTCATTTAAGATTAATTTCCAATCAGCAAAATATTTAGCAAGTCTATGTATATGCTTATTTAAAACAAATTCAACGTAACTTGAATTATTATGGGTACAATAAATTGAGGTGTCATCAGCATATTGGATTGTGTTAACAAAATCATCTGTTGGCAAATCATACAAATAGAGATTGAACAATAGAGGAGAAATAACTGATCCTTGGGGTGTACCAGAAGGCATATCCATGAATTGGGTTAGACAATTATCAAATTTAACAGCGAACTTTCTATTTGCAAGAAAACTCGCAATAATCTTTATGGTGAAAAAATTAAAATTAAGAGAAGCTAGTTTAAATATTAAAGCTTTATGCCATACGGTATCAAAGGCAGCTCGCAAATCAAGCGAAACTAAAGAAGTTACTAAACCGACATTCAAGCCATTATCGATATTTTTTTGCAATTTGCCCAAAGCATGGTCAGTTGAATGCTCATGTAGAAAACCAAATTGGTTTTGGAAAATATTTAGGGTGTCAACATTTATTAACATTCTAATATAAATTATTCTTTCAAATACTTTAGAAATACAATTTAAGCTTGAAATAGGGCGCCAGTTTTTAAGAACAGAGGTATCTTTATTACTCTTTGGGATAGGTGTAACCACAGCATTTTTCCATATTGAAGGAAAATGACAAACAGAAATAATGTGGTTAAAGAGTATTGTTAAAAATAAAATCACATTGGGTGAGAAGTGTTTCATGAGAAAATATGGAATTGTATCGGTTCCCGCAGACTTTTTATTAGGACATCTTTTGATAATACGTTGGACCTCTTCCATCGATGTTAATAAATTTTGATGTTCAATGGGTAACAATGAACTAATTTTATTTAAATCAATATCAGTCTCTATATTAGCTGTGATATTAGAATTAAAATGTATTAAAGTAGGAGCTGAAAGGATCATATTATATTTATCATTTACTACAGAATCAAAGCTAGAAGTCATATTGGTAGATAAATTATTATTTATAGAATTTTTTTCCAAAAATGCATTTGCAATATTACTAGCACCCGTGTATTGATATGCCTTATTTTCGTCTTCGTAGATAACACTAGGAGCTTTACCTTTTTTCTTATAACCAGTGAAGACTTTAATTTTAGAATGAACAGCTTTAGTTGAAAATGTATTTGCTAATGAATTACGATAATAATTATTTAATTCAAAACTGATAGCATTTAATACCATATTTTGGGCCAATTTTACATCACTTTTGATACATTTAATTGTATCAATGTGAGAATTTTTTGAGACCGCTCTATGTAATTTGCGTTGTAGCGAATGAGAATTCTTAATAAGTCGTATGGTAGAAAGTGAAAGAAGTAGTCTACCAGGAGTAATTTTTCGAACAGGAACTAGTTTGTCCACTGCAGAACAAAAAACACGATGCGTTTCATTAGCAATATTTTCAATTTGATCACAACTTATATTGGAATCAAATGGAAGTGATAATTTAATAAGTTCTTTCTCCAAAAATTTGTTTAATTTATTTGGATTCGTATAATTAAATTGTTTAATATAAAAATTACTGTCCACTGTAGACGTTAAGTTACAAAAAAAAGATATTTCAATGCCATTATGGTCAGAGAAAGATGTAAGATTAGAAATATTTGAATAAGAAAACGGAAATTGATTACTTAAAATAAATTTATCAATAAATGAACCGGAATCAGACCGATAACAAGTTGGTAAACGTGGGTTTACAATTAATAGACTATTATCAGAAATAAACTTCTGTAAGTGAATTCCAGAAGCATTATTACAAACATCACCAAAAGTTGTATGTTTTGAATTAAAATCACCTCCAACGACAAAATGGCCTTTTTGGTTAAAAATTTTCATTAATATATTTGAAGAAATAACTCCAGGATGGAAGTAAGCAGAGCAAAAGTTAACCCAAGCGTTATTTAAAAAAACGTCCACAAAAACAGCGTCTATATTACCAAACATACTACGAAAATTTTTTATCTTTAGACTGTTATGAATGATTATTGCTGATCCACCACAACCAATCTTGTTAACAACATGTAAAAAATTATAACCGTTAAGAAAAAACGAACAGTTTTCATCAAATTTCGTTTCTTGTATTAAATAAATATGAGCAAAATTGGAACTTATAAATTGATTCAATAAGGATTTTCGGTTTGCACTTACAATTGAATTGACATTCAAAGAAATAATTTTAAGAGCCATTTTTAAGCAGTTTTAAGGCATTTTGTACTGCAAGAGCAACTATCTCTGCAATATTATTAGTGTTTAGCCCATTATTACGGACTACAGAAGAATAGCTTCGCTTATCCGAAGACGAATTAAAAGGAGTACTTACATTATGATTAACATGAATTTTTGGAGTATTTAATGATGATTTATTATTTTGTTGTACATTAGAATTGTTAGCAAAAACTTGTTTGTAATAATTACATTGAGAAAAGTCATTGGCTGTGTGTTGACTAAAGTCCAGTTTTGATTCGAAGCAATTAATGCAGCCGAGTGGTAGAGTTTTATTGCTTTTACGTGGGCACTCACTGTAGTTATGTGTTCCTATACATTGAACACATCGATAGTTGTAGAAGCATTGACTAGTTGTGTGATTAAACCGAAGACAGTTGTGACACTGCACAATTTTAGACGCCTTCATTTTTTCAAACTTGACGCCGTAATGACCAATAGTACGTATGTTCAAAAGGGTATTATCGTTGACATTGTTTGCGACAGTAACACGATACAAAATGTTATGATTCATTCCAGGATTATTTTTCTGATAACTGGTGATAAACCTGGTCACTGAAAAATTATCCGTCAAACCTACTGTTTTAAGAGCCTGACCAATACCATTCAAATTTTCATTATCATTTTCTTCATATATTCCACGAATAATAAAAGACTTCTTTTTCTCTATGTTGTTATTATAGGTATTAAATTGGCATTTTTGTGAAATTAATAAATCCATAATAAGATTCTTTGTGGCTTCATTTTCACACATAATGCGTGGATTGCTTCCATTTTTTAATTGTTGCACATAATAATTTTTGTTACCTAATTGACTGTTTATAACCTTGGTAATAGTAGCAAGTTCAGAATTATCCATTTTATTTAGCTGAATAGGTGTAACTTTAACACCATTATTTATATTGTTGATTTTTTTGTTGTTTTTTATTTGTTGTTTAGAGAAAACAGCATTCCATTTTTCATTATTTGATATTGTCAATGGAGGAAATGAAGATGACGTTGATGCAATGTTATTACTAGCATTTATAGTATTACCATTATTATTATCGGTAGAAGTATTAACAGCTGTCGTTAAAATTGTTTTACTCAAATTAAGAGTAGGCGTAGAAATTATACGAGATGTCCCGTCATCGCTATCAATAGAAATATTATCATCGTTATTTATTGAGACTTTACTAGACCTCTTCCTTTTAGACAAATTATTACTATTGACATTGATTTTAACTTGCTGATTTTTAATCGCTGAAATTTCAGCCTTGACTTCTGAAAGTGATGAATTTAAGTCATTAATTTGAAAAGTAAGATCGCCGATTTTACTGTCACGCAGCGAAATTTGATGTAAAAACCCAGCTTGCTCATTTGCATGACTGGATTTAAGGGCATTGATTTCGTCATCTCGCAACGAAATAATTTGTCGTAATTCATCAATAGTTAATTCACTCATAATAATTATTTAATTTAAATGTCAGCCACATTTTTATATAACCAACAAACGAAAAAAAAAAGAAAAAAGAAAGAAAGAATTTAATTTAATGTTAATTTCAATTTTCTATAGAAACTATTGTTTGTTGTTTAACAAGAACCGCAATAAGTAAACAATTATAATCGACCTACAATAACAGTAGCCAAATGCAAACTGTTATTACAGTTAAGGTATCGATTTATTATATATACAAGCAGTATAACTAGTACATTTATGTTTTTGATCTGTTTAAGTTGATTATATTATTATGAAATAATGAAAAAGATTTTTTTTATTCAAAAATATAAACAATAAACCATATTTACTATATGATTTTCCAGACACATTTTTCCGAATGGGTAAAATTAGACTATATAAATTTCAGAGATAATTTCTATTCGAAGCAAAGCTTTTATTTGTTTTTAGTTCTTTTTTTGCTTTTACTATTCATATAAACACGCAAAAACCCATATGATATGGTGTTTGTATGACAATAGTACAAGTCTTAATTTTTGGCAAAATGGTCAAATTGCCTGGACCATGTTTTTTTTCTCTCCGTGAGCCCTTGATTTAGAAAAACTAGATAATAAAAAGTGTCAACAAAGTTTTACACCAGTGTTTTAAGTGGTCTTATATTTTGGGATTGCAGTTAGGGTCTTTTGGTCAAAAGTGGGAGGGGTTCACATGCATATATAAATTTTTTTTTTTTTCAAAATTGCTGCAAAAATATGACCATACAAAGAAAGTGGACGGAATTGGCCAAATTTTGGTTTGGATAAGTTTTTAGTTGTCCCATACTTTCTGATCATATATTATATGAATCCCATACAATTTTTTGTAAACATTTCCGCATTTTGTACAACTGGTATATTTACCATCAGTGGATGGAACTGTCTGAAGTCTCAACCCATGGTACTATGCTATTTTATAGTCGTAGTATCATGGTCTCAAACCATCCTTTTTGAATGACATTTACAGAATTTGTTGGTTATCAAAATACAACCCGTATTTTTATTTAAGCTAATATTATGACCTACTTCAGAATTAGATAGTGCGGATCCGATTTTAACGACATTTTCAAAATTTGATGGATATCAAAATTCAGTAGACCCGTATTTTTTTAAGCCCATACATACTACCTATACGTACCTACCTACAAATCAGAATTGGGTCATTATTAGAAAAATATGTAGAATGGTCTTTATGATCCCTCGCTTTGGAGTAAAGGACACGATGATAATGTTGAATACCCTGCTGTATAACCAATTTTGTATTTATTTCAGTTTTGCTTGAAATATTCTATATTTAATACAACAATATGGAAAACGTGCGCTCGATAAAGGTATAATTTCAAAATCAAAACAATAGTTTGTAGCTTGAAAAATTAAAATTTCATATTCCATAGTAAACAATATGTCAAAATACATTATGATGATTATATTATGACGAACAAGGGATGTTATATTATCATTACAATATATTTATTTATCATTATGTCTTACACAGAATAGGACGTAGGCATATTTCTAAATATAAAGCAATTGCTTTAACGTTTAGTGCGGTTAATAAGCTCGCTTTATATTTATTATTAACTTCAAATAAATATAATATGTAAAGTCTTTTATATAATTATAGCATATGTATATGATCAAACCCGCATGACACTTCCTTTATTTTTTGTCCGTTCCACTGGAACGTTTCCAGTGAAAATTTTGCTACCTATTTTAAAATTATAAACAAACAACACAAACTCGCCTGAAAATCTGACATAATACTTCAACATACAGTACAGCTTTTTCGCTGCATTTCTGCTATTTTTTATGCAAATTCTCGCTTTAATTTTAAATTTTCAGAGTACTGGATATATTCTATATGAATTCTTTAAAACAGTTAAAATAAAATTAAACTAACTATGTAAATGCGCAATTTATTTTACAAAACCCGATTAATAAATTCAATAAAAATAAATCATTTTACTAGAAAACACGTAGCGGCGAAAACTGATAAGAAAATTCACATATTTCTAAATAATACAAAAACATTTGTAAAATATAAGGTCAGGCATATGCAAATGTTATTATGCCAATTAGTTTATTTCGAGACAGTAAACATAGATGATACTAAAAATCTAGCACTTTAGAAAATGTTTTTTAAATATTTTATTTTATTTAATTTGCTGAATAAATTCTTTATTATTTGTCATTACCTGCAGCAGTACCACGATGGCAACTCAATAGGTTTGTAAAATGCAAATATATTTTAAGATCTAACAGATTTTTAAAACCATTTTTCCGGTATAGATTATTTAATGAGAAATTGCAAAAGTTATACGACTTTTAATTTGAATTACAATAAATTTATTCCATTAAGCAGTTTGCGAACGCTATGCACCAACGAACAATACAAGGTTCTGATGAATGTATCAATTGTTGCGAGTAGAGATGCTGGTATCCTGTTTACAGAGAACCCCAACACAATTGGTCCATCATATGAAATAGGTTTGAAATTTTTTTTTTCTGAAATTCTCAATTATACAAACAACATTTTCAGTTCTGGGAGCCAATTTCAATTTATTTACCATTGTACGTAAGTCTTTTCTTGGCGAGGAACTGGCTCGCGTTCAATCGGGCATTCCAACTCAATTGAAACCCGTATTCATTCAATTGTCCATAACAAATGGTAATTGCATTTTTAATTGTGTACAGTTTAAAATTAAAGATATCTTCCAGACGATGTCCTGGAAGTTAGAAATTTGGAAACTTCCGAAATTATAATATCAGCCGAGCATTCCGTACCATTGGACATAAAATACGTTAGTTTTGCTTCATTTCTAAATTCGCGCAGTGAATTCTATTATGATTGTGAATCAGATGAGCCTGAACATTTTATACATGAGATAATAGAGAGAAAAAGTATAGACATAAGAAGAAGAAATTCGGAAAATCGTAACTATGACGACAAAGAGGAAGAATCTTTTACATTAGTTGGTTCCATTAACAAAGACTTGGAACGAAATCATAATCATAAGAGTATTTCGAAATTATTGCCAGAAGATGAAGAATCCTTGGAGGAGGATGATGATGATAAACGACGTCAAAGAAAAAGAAGTAAAAGTGATAAACATAGAGGTCGATCATTCAACATTGGCGATTCAGATGAAGATGAAGAATCGTTTGAACAGAATGACGCTGATAAACGACGCCAAAGAAAAAGAAGTAAAACTGATAAACATAGAGGTCGTACATTCAACATTGGCGATTCAGATGAAGAAGATTTTTCGGAATCGAATTTTAGGGAGAAGGGTAAGCGAAATCATAAAAAACGATCGAAATATTTGCTGGATGAATCCAAAGATGAAGAATCTTTTGAAGAGATGCGAGATAATAGAGATTTGAAACGATCTAAAGGTGATATTCACAGAAGAAAATCGCATTCGCTTGAAGAAAATTCGGATGATGAATATTCGGATAAAAGTGATGAGCGAAGAGACAATAGAAATAAACGAGTGAAAACTGAACATCATAAAATACTATCGAAATCTTCCAAAGAAAAATCGTCGGAAAAAGAGTACTTCGAAAGAAGGGATGACGTTGACATAAAAGAACGAAAAAAAGGTGAAAATCACAAAATTCAAGTGAAAGCAGTGAAGGAGGATTTGTTTGATGAAATAATTGAATAAGATTGATAAACGTGAAGTACTTGTGTCGTAAAATGTATTTGTAAAATTAAATAATAAATTTTTTATTTAATTTACATTAAATTCTTGTAATTCAACTGCGATTTTTAACATACCCATCCGTAGAATGAAAAAAACAATATATAAGAAAAGACTGCTCTTTAGGACAAAAATCCTGGATTTTTTTTTAGGCATAAGCGAAAATTCTAAGGGCGAAATCTGTCAAAACAATAAAGCGAAAAAGAAATATGGCTGATTGAAGTGTTGCTGCGGCTGATTTTAGTGTTACTTCAAATATTATATAAATTAATGTCTTTTCTGACAATAACTTTAGCAATGCTTCTTAATTTGTTTTTTATTCGCGGGAAGGAACACAAAATTCGCTTATTTTAAGGATGACAATACAATAGTCAGATTTTTTGTCGCGTACAAAAAATTGTAAGATAGTTCATTGTCAGGCTAGATTAAAATCAGCAGCAACTCTTAAATCAGCAATATTTCTTGACAATAGACCGCATGGTATTGCTCATTTTATTACCAGATGAACTTGTCGGGTAAAGCATGTAATACAAAAACAATTACCACCCACAAAGCATGCAGCGCCGCCACGGTATTTGTACTAAAAACATTGAGCGAATTATGAACTAAGTCCCTGGCCTATATAGTGAAAAACTTTCGCGGTTTTTTCTGTTTGTTTGCAGTTTAACTATTTTTGCTTTATAATTTTGACAGATTTACCCTTAAAATGAACCTGGACTAGTTATTTTGCCCTATAGATTTTTAATATAATTAAAAAAAAATTAGCCGCCTGTCTTTTTATACTAAGTGTACCTTCTTATGTTTTATTTGTTTTTTTTCGCCTTATCGTCTTATCAACAGTTAATTTGCCTTTACAATGTTCAATTATTTTTATTTTTATTTTGGCTGGATCATATTTTGGGATTTTTTAAACTTTATCTTCGATTCTTTTGTAATTTTTATTATTTTTACTTTTATTTATATACGGTTAGTATAGAATAAATAAGAGTCTTGTAATCGCGATGAAATTTTGAAAAATAGAAAAAAATTACAAATATATTTTTTTTACTTCTCTTTGAATTCTAAACCGAAAAATGAAAAAAAAAATTTTGTCTGTATGTCCGTCCGTCCGTCCGCACTATAAAGTCACCACAAAAATTTAAAGTTCTAGATGAGATACGATCTTGAAATTTTG
>JANSTW010061299.1:0-11224 GCA_027564275.1 Diadocidia ferruginosa
ATTTAAAATTTAGGAACAGGCTAATCGATCAACGAAAAGTGAATATTTTTGCAATATTATGTGGCTCCAGCTATTCGGCGAAGCCTGTGGTTCCAGCATACGCAACAACCTTCAAAAAATTGATGTTTTTACTCATACCGACAAAGTATATATTTGACGTTTCGTGTAATATATAGACATCATCAGCGCTATATTATGAATAAGTTAGGATTATTTTTGATAAAAAATTTCAATATTTTCAGTCATAATGGTTTATAAATTATTTTTATTTATTTCTACTTTAAAAAAATCTGGAATTTTTTTTTCTTAAAACAAAAGGCCAAAAATCAAAGAAGCATGGCCATATGCCATTTATCCCATATTCGTCCGTCCAACAGTACAAACTACTTGTTTTTTAGATAATATCATCACTACATCTATAATACAGAGAAATATTGTACGTTCGATGTATTTCAGAGTATTTTATTATGTTATATAAATGATTTTCCATCTTTCCATCATACTATATAATGTTAACGCTATTGGGAAAACTGCAGCATATACTTTTGTCGTATACATAATATGCTCAGGATATAATAATATGTAGTACAAGGTTTTCAAATAGAAAAACATTAAATTTGATTCTACAAAAGTATATAGAACAACAGAACTATTATAACTCTCTATGGTAATTTAGTTTTATATACAATTAAAGTTGGTCACACAGCCATACACAATTGCATAAATATTATGGGAAGGATTCCAATTTCAATCGAATACACAATGTGTGTATGAAGGTAAATTAATGTGGAAATGTTGGTTTACAATATTTTTGCGGGTTTGGCAATTATGTTCTCGATAATTAGTTTTGTATGTTCCACATGCTAATTTTATTTATTTATTTATTATTTAAAGATTTTTTGACGTTTCGTCTAGTGTATATTGACATCATCAGATAATTTAAAAAAATTAAAAAGATTTAAAACTTTTTGTTTACAATATTTTTGTGATTTTGGCAAATATTTTTCATCCACAAAAAATTATTTCCTAACACCTTTTGAATTTAAAGTTTTTTTGACGTTTCGTCTAGTTTATATGTGCAATGGGAGCATCATCAGATGAAAAAAATAATTAAAAAGCTTCGAAACGTTTGATTAACAATATTTTTGTGGATTTGAAAATGTTTTCTTTATATATATTTTCATTTGTGTATCCACTATGATGTTTTTGAATTTAAATACTTTTTTTGACGTTTCGCCTAGTTAATATGGACATTATCAGATAATTAAAAAAAAACTTAAAGAACTATGGCTAAAAACAATTTTTATAAATAAAATTTAGTCTTATAGGGATAAAATTTTTGTTGTTTCTTATGAGCAAAAGGTTTGGTAAAAATAAAAAAATCTTTAATTTAATGGCAAGATTTCTAAAACTAAATAAAACATTTTTGATCATAAACTTAAATTATTATCAAAAGCTCTCAAGCAAAAAAACTTTAATTTAAAAAAAACCCAATAAACAATAAATTTGCTATTCTTTAATAACCAACTTAATCGTTTTTTTCCTTTCATATAAAATGTTATAGCCCGTTTTTTTAAAGCTAAAACAAATATTACATATTATACAGTTTTAACTATATAGTTTAAAATAAAATATTTTTCAAGTTTTAGTTTTTAATAAAAAAAGCTTTATGATCGTATATGGTCTATAATATGAAAAACCCAACGAATTTTCCAACCCATTTTATTCATATATAACGGAAATACTTTGTTATGTCAAAAGAAAGTGAATCAAACAAGACAACATATTCTAGTCATAATATGCAAGAATTCGTATACACTTATACAGTTTAGTAGCAAAAAAATAGTAAATTATATCCTCTTCTCATATAATAAATATGTGAATATAATCACAAAGGTTAAAGGGTTAAAAGAAAATGTTAAATATCTAGGACACATATGCTGAAAAATATTATATACGCAGTGGCGTATTATGGTATTTGATTTTTGTATAGTATAGTTAAAAAAGTAAAAATTTATTTTTAATAGGAATCTGTTTTGTTATTTCAACTTAAAAATGCTGCGCAGCGGAATTTTTTTGCTGAAAATATCGTAAAACAGAAATGTTATAATATGCAAATTTTTTTACCCTTTGAATTTGTATCACCAAAATATTTTTTTTAACTATTTATAGAAATCTGTATACTCGTTTCATCGGTATAGATCATCAATATACATGTATCAAATTAAAATTGCTGCGCAGCGAAATTTTTTTTACATGATAATACCATAAAACACGAAATTTTGAAATGTCTTGAATTTGTGTAGATATATTTCAAATAACTAAAAAATGGTTTAAAATTTAAAATTAATGCATATAATTTGATAATTTGAGGAGTACTGGAGTCGGGAACCCAAGGTATTTGCCTAAGTGGCCTATTATAGGAAAATACGCCGCTGACTTAGTTTATTCGCAAAAAATTCAAACTTTATTATTATCTCTTTTATAAAGTTATACCTATTTACATAGAGATAAAGGGCTTTTTTTGCTTGTTCACAATATTATAATATCCGTTTTAGTTTAGTAGACCTAAATAAATAAATAAACCATTTCTTTCGGGCGAAAGCAAAAAAAAATCATCTTTTGTTTGAAATTATTATCAAATTTATTTTTTAAAGTTTTTGAGGTAAAATATAATATAGGAAAAAAGAGCTTTTGGCTAAACCAATGATGTAATATTTTATGGAGAAAAAATTGCAAATAAATTCTAGAAAAAAATTGGATTAATTTTAATATTTTCTAAGTTAAGAAAAATCCTTTAAAAAAGTTATATTAGAATGAAAACTAATAAGCTTTAATTATTTTTTTGAATTTATTTCTTCCTTTTAGTAAAAAAAAAGTTAGAGTTTAATCAGAGAAAATATTATATTCCAATTTAAAATAAACTTATTTTAAGGAAAATAATAATTCTTATCGACTTTGTATTCAACTTTTAAAATATTTTATTTCTTTAAAAAATTCAGATGTAAGCCCTTTCATATTATAAAATAAAATTAGCTTATTTAATTCAGGCTAATCAAATTATCAAAATTAAAATGAATGAACAAATTACATTCACGTGTCAAATGATACCCTCAAGACAAACATACATTATCTACAATATATAATTTAAAAATATTTAAATAAATTTTCTAAAAAAAAACAGAAAATATATTTTAATACACTAAATTTATGAAATGTTAACTTTTTTAAATATTTCCAACATTTCCGAAAAATTTAAATGAAGAAAAATATATGATTTTGACGTTATGTTGTCTCCATATGCGTGTGTATAAAATATTACATATAATTTAATGTATATGATGTTATGTAAAACATGTTTAGAATAACATATTTATGCCTATATGTATATAATCATATTTTGTATGTAATACCATCTAATGATCCTTTTTCTTTTGATCAGATAAATTAAATCAGAAAAAGTTCACATGCGTCTATCTTGTAATTCATTCATTCATACATTTTGCCAACATATATGAAGTAAATTATGTAAATTTTTGTAATATACAAATGTTACTGCCTATATATTACAGTATATCTATAATTAGAGACGAATATGACATAAAAAACATAAATATTACGGTAGGCATGCACTTTACTGACAGTGCAATGAGTATTCTGCTCTTATTTATTATTTATATAGCAAAATTGAGATGAAATGGAGAGAAAACATCCTATTTTTAATAAGTAAAACAAGCATCTGGGACAGGATCACAAGAGAATAGCTTAAAGCTTAAAAACAAAAACAAAATGTAGGCGTAATAAATATTTAAGACAAAAACCCAGAAGAGAAAGAAGAGAAATAAATACGTGTATTTTGACATAAACTACATTACCCTTTTACTCATTAATACTTTTATAAAAATATGAAAATTAATTTTTAAGGTTATGTTTGCTTACGAATTTCAAGCTTTATTTTAAATAACTTGTTAAAAAGCTTTATATTATTTTTTAATCTTTTTCCATTAGATGAGATAAGAGAATTTAAAATCTTGTCCTTATTATTTCTATTAAGGACGGATATATCTAATTTTTCCCTTGCCTCAAATTTCAAAAACAAAGTGTATGGGAAAATTCACAAGTGGTCCCTCTAATTGAATAGAGAAGCCAGATAGAATTATGATTTAGAAATACAAGCAATAATTAAAACTCTCAAATTTGTAATATGGCAGAAGAACAAACAAAAATATGCTTCCATCATCAGCAATATTATCACGCTTCGTCCCTCTATTATATAATATAGCAAATTCTATATTATATTTTACACTTTATAATAATACGATAATGTCATAATATTATATCCAAAGAGTTATGATAATATTTGTATGTACCAACGAGGCGGCATTATCACATTAATGACTTTCAAAAGTCAAATCCATTTTATATATTTTATGCTTTAGAGAGTGTCTATATCTATGCGGAGCTAAATAGCCCAGAAAATTCCCATATATTATAAAAATTTGCACATAATAATATATGCACAAGGGATTACGAGAAAATTAATTTCAATTTTTTAGATGAATTAATAAGGTTTTTTTGGCGTGTGTAAAAAATGCCTGAGCTTTTGCCCTATATAGTATTGAAATTAATTTAAATTTGTAATTAAATATTGTGCGATAATGACTTGTAATACATTTTGTAAACATACAATGTATGTTTGTGCCGTATACGTATTATGTCTGTAATCCCTTAGGTTCCTCAGGTATATATTATGTATTATAATATATACATTAACTGAGATATATTATTTGAAAAAAATAGTCAATATGCAAATATATGGAAATTAATGGCATTATAATATTATACCATGTTTTTGCAAGCGATTTTTAACTAACTTCCTGACAAGCTAGATGTTTGAAATTTTTAGATAGAGTGGATCACAGTTATTTTTTTTTAAACTAGCGAGCTTTTATGTTAGTGTTAGTTTGTTTATTTGCTAGCGGACAACTCGAATTTTACAACAATAACTTGTATATGAAATGTTTCCAACAACAACAACCAAATTTAATTTTTGTACAACCAATCTAAAACATCGACACTGTTGGCTATTCGCAATTGAACAAACCAACACTATACCATAAAGGTTTACTTCTTTTTGCCATCTAATAATTTTTCCGTATACTATTTTCATACAAACAAAAAATCCATAACATGTTTACATAATTGCGAATTGCCCATGTATTTTAACTGTCAAAATTCCTCACGCCATATTTAATGGTATCTGTCAAAGTGACGTTTGGTTTGACGCCATCTTTTTATCTGTCAAAATGACAGCTCAATCCCGCTACCTTAAAACAAATACAGACTTTCGTCGGGAAAATTTCCTATACATTTCCGGTGCCTTAGCGCAACCCTAGGGATGACCTTCAAGTCACCTCTAAAGTGCGCCAGAACTCATTAGTGAACCTTAACTTAGATCAAAATGTTTAAATTTTTTAGTGTCTCCATACTCTGGGATGGCAATTGAGGTCTATATACCAAAAGGGGTGGATATTCCCATACGAACATGTTTGTAAAAATGACCGAAAATTATGAGAAATTAAAGAAAGTCTTCTGTTGGGGTTATCTGTCAAAGTGACAGCTCAATCCGCGATATACATATATTTGAAGAACTCGTTAGTTTGTGTCAAAATGTTTCAATTTTTAGCGAATCTGCAGTATAGCGAATATGCTCCAAATAGGACCTTACCCTCTCTATTTTGTAGAGGATCATGCGCCGACAAAAATAATTATACTAAAACTTTTGGATGAAACCGCCCTTTCGGCAGGGGAGGGCCGTTTAAAGTCTGTATGCAAACGTTTTAAAATACAATATTTTGATGCCACATATATACAAAATAGAAGGGTAGACAAATTTTTTTTTTAGTGTGAACTTAAGGGGAGTCACCCCTCCTTGCAAAATGGGAGGGGCTTAACTTTTGTATGAAAAATATCTAAATATATGTATTTATAGAGGTTGTGTGATCCAAATGATAGGTCTTGACAAGAGCTACAACTTTAATTCTAAAGAAATTTAGTCCAGATTTCCTAAAAGGAAAATTGTATTTGCCTGTCTGCTGGCTGATGGGAGAACGATAGACTAAAACCCTTAGAAACTAACGTTGTAGCTTTTGTCAAGACCTTTCATTTGAATTTTTCATACAAACGTTAAGCCCCTCCCAGTTTGAAAAGGGCGTGGCATTAAAAAAAATTAATTTGCCCACTCTTCTATTCTGTAAAGATTTGACATCAAAATTTGCATACAAACTTTAAAAGTTTAAACGCCTCCCTTGCCGAAAGGGGGGTTTCCGTTAAAAGTCGTAGTACAATTTTTTTGTCGAGGATGACCCTCTATACGATAAATGGTGGGATCCTATTTGGAGCATATTTGCTATACTGCAGTTCAGCCCAATTTTTTAGTGATCCGATAGATGGCACTTGACAAACCTATGTCAAAGGGGAGGGAAGGCTCCCATACAGTTTTTTTTGTTAAAATGACAGAAAAATATGAGCATAAAGAGGAAGTTTTTCACCAGCTGTAGACGGAATTGGCAAAATTTTAGTTGGGGTAAGTTTGTAGTGGTCTCTTATGTAATTAAACTGGGAGACTCTAGAGTCTAGATGGATACTTCATTTTATTATATTCTCACGATAAAAATTCTTCAAACTATACTGTTTTTTTTTCTCCTAAAACCAATGACGTAATACTATATGCTGAATTATGTGACTAGATCAGCAGCAGCCTCTACCTACATTCACGTTTATATAATATTACTATATTATATTATAATAATAAAGAAAATATTCGAGCCTAAAATAACGTGATATAATTTATCCTTAATATAACAATATGTTTAACTGTCTTACACAATAAAATGTTAGTGACACTCTTCCTTATATAGGTACACATTTTTTCATTTTATTTTTTTATTATGATGACTATTTGAAAATCATTGTGTAACAACACACTTAGAGAAATAAGATTGTCAATGTTACAATAAAATTGTGATATATTATATAGAATTTTCGGGCGGTATTTGTAGTTACCAGAGAAATTGTCAGATTAATAATTTTTTTTAACTAATTTGCCAAATCAACATTAATTTTTTTTTAAATCAAATTTTTAATAATTTTGTCAAAATAACAATTTTTTTGTTAAAATTACAAATTCAATTGGTTGTTATGAAAGATACAAATTCGATTGTAAAAATTCAAATTTTAACTTAATTTAACGTTTTTTTTTATTTAATATGTCAAAATTACAACTTTTTTTGTTAAAATTACAAATTCATATTTAATTTGTCAAAATTAAAACTTTTTCGGTAAAATTACAAATTCAATTGGTTATTATGAAAGTTACAAATGCGATTGTAAAAATTCAAATTTTAACTTAATTTAACGTTTTTTATTTCATATGTCAAAATTACAACTTTTTTTGTTAAAATTACAAATTTATATTTATTTTGTCAAAATTACAACTTTTTCGGTAAAATTACAAATTCAATTGATTCCTTTGAAAGTTACGAATTCGTTTGTAAAAATTTAAATTTTAACTTGATTGGACGAGTTCCTATTTATTGCTTTAATATAACACTTTTTTTTTGGTAAAATTACAAATTCAATTAGTTTTGTAAAAGTTACAATGTGGTTGTAAAACAATTCAATTTTAAACTTTGCTATTACGATTTCCAATTTTATTTTATCAAAATTGCTAAAACTAATTTTGTCAAAATTACAATTTTAATTGAAAAGTTTAAAATGTGGTGGTAATAAATTAATTGTTTTTATTTAAACTACATTTAATTTGTAAAAATAATAATTGTTTTTTGGTCAAAATTACAATCGTTTTTTGTAAAAATTACAATTGTTTTTGTCAAAACTACAATTGTTTTTTGTCAAAAATTACAACTTAAAATTACAAATTCAATTAATTTTGTCAAAAGTCACAAATTTGTCTTCAAATTGTCAATTTTACAAATGAAATTTCTCTCAGTACGTATAGAAACCTCTAGTCGTGTATCTGCTAGCATAAACATAATATTCATCAAATAATAATAACGTATATACCAATATGAAATACATATAACTTGACATTGTAAATGATGACGAAAAAAAACATATAAATATCTTGTCGATAAATATATAACATTATGTAATAAATGTTTTTGTCAATCAATCAAACGCACTATATAGCTTTTCAATTTCTGGATAAATATCTCTATGATAGAAAATGTATGCGTATAAATGGGCTCGTTTGTATTTCATATACCAACCAGACCGCAAAAGCACAACATAAATTGCAAGAATTTTTCTCTAAAAATAACCTTTTCTCAATGTTATTTTGAAAAAATACCGTCTACTTATTTATGATTGTTCTTTGACAAGACATTAATAAATTTTATGTTTTGTCATCAAGCAAAATCAATCTTATATAACTGTACGTGTATATTATTAATGTAATGTGTACGTCAAAATGTTCTAAAAATAGACAGTTAAAAAAGCTTTAAGGACATTTTTATTTTTACGTCAAGCCTACAATATTAAAGTAACATTATATACGAGCGAGTTACGAAAGAAAATTGTTTTCAAGTTTTTATTTATGGTCGCATAAGTCAAGGTGTATATTACGGTTACATATATACAAGCAAAAGCACGTGTAAATAAAAATAATAATTTATATTATATGGCATATATATATTAAATTTGACTTTTATTTTTTATCGTCCTTTTTATATAAATAATATATATTTAATAGCCTTTTAATCTAATGCTTTTTATCTTATATATTGTCAGTCAGCATATATAGCGACTATATAAATTACAATAAAATTCAATTTTATAGCCAGAGAAAAAAATCGCACAGATTTTCTTTTTATATATTAATTGAATTCTTCTTCATCCTTATACCCGAAAAAAGTGTTTTGATGACACTTTCCTTTTTTTGCCTGAAAAGATATTTGATGATTTTTACTATTTCTATATAAAGCTTTTACGATTTTATATTATTATAGGCAGTGCGAAAACATTATCATTAAAAGGATGTATATTTGCCTGTAGATTAAATTTATAGCATACACGCGTGTCATCAAAAATGTTCGTTTTATAGTAACAGAAAAAAACAGTCACTGTCTCCAATCCTATAGAGGGATTAGGAGCTAATTGTTTTGGGTTAGAAAAAATCCAAGATATCAATTTTCGCATAATTGTTGAATAAAATATGACTGTCAAGTCAAGACGCAATTAAAATAAATGATTACGGATAATGAGATATCTATGTAAGGATAATTTTTTTTAAGACAATCTTCACGAGGTTACAAAAAAATCTGCGTGCTCAGCCCATATTATGTGTGCGCTTATTATGAATGTTTGACTGAAAATAGGTATTATTGTAATAAATATTGTGAAAAATTAAAAAAAAAAAAAAAATTAAGAACCCACAAAATCTTGAGTTTATCTTTTATATTTCATGTACAAAATATATGAAATAATATGTTGTAGAGTGTTGCTCAACAAGGGATAAATAATTTTATTCTTTTTACCGTTGCTACCCGCACAACATTTTTGAAAAATCGATATCTCTAAGATATCTATTAGCACTATCTATATGATATCTTTTAATATTTATCTCGTAGATATCTCTTTTTTTACACACATACTGTGCATTAAATTATATGTCAATGAAAATTCTTATATCGTACTGATATCATATGGTTATCTTAAAAACATACAAATATTATTTATCTACAAGATATCTTATCGATATCGCTACAATCATGACGTATTACTAAACCCCACTATTCAAAAAAAATTGTCATTTTAAATTCGTTAAAGCAATATGTAAGTAATGTTGTGGCTTTATTTATTGGTTTACAGATTTTTTGAACTCGTCTTTGAAGATTCTCAGCAATACTAAATATGGCACGTTGGTCTCGAATCAAATTTAAGGTGCTGAGTTTATTCTATGACTTTTTTGTTAAAAAACAAATTTTTGAGGCTGGACGAAGAAAGGTACACTTTGCTCTGGCCGACCAATTAATTTATTTGAGAAAAGCTTTGCTTTTAATTAGACCGTTTAGACTGTTTTTAAATATTTACATATCATAAATTTTATTTTTTTTATTAAATATACTTGAACTTAATATCCTCTCGATATCTTGTAGTTATCTATAATTTACAAAAACTGGCATCTTATCGTTATAATATTGATATAGACAAATTATTTATTTATATCGCTACGATATCATATATTTATCTGCTATGAAATAAAGACAGCCAATGGATATCTTATCTATATCATGTGTGTATTTATCTGAAACATAATATGTATACAAAATAGGAAAATATTTCTATAAAAATGTTTTGTATTTTATTATATACGTCTATAAAAATATGTGGGGAAAAATTATAATATATTTGTTTGAAGCTTTTCATCTTTGGTTGTATGAAAGTAGTATATTGTAATACAAAATAAAATGATACATCACCCCGTAACCCGTTTAAAATAAACTAAACCAGAGCAAAAAAAAACATTGTTTTGTATTATGTGTGCATGCATGAATATTATTGGAAAAAAATTTCTAAAAAAAAAGAAAAATACATTTTCTATATATTATGTGCTTGAACGTTTCGGATCGGAAAAGAATAAGTTTTTCTTTTTTGTACGTTTGTGTTCACTGTTTTTTTTTGCAGAAATGGTAACATGTTATTTTCAATTTGATAACCACGGAGCGTACAAGTAACATTCTAAATCGTTTATATTTTTTTATAAAATGTATTTAATCAAAATGGCCGATCAGTGACCTCGAAAACTTTCACTTTCACCTAAGACGAGCAATTTTATACAATTTCGACCGCCATGTTGATTCCGACATTTTGAATAAATAAATTTGTAACATCCGATTCGAAATCAGTGACCACGAAAATACAAATTATAATCTAATTTAAGTAATTGTATTTCTATCCACCATATTGGATACACCATGAATTTTTTTAATTTTATTATCAGATTCGGCATCAGTGACCTTTACTACTTTCGAATTGCGTCGCCTCATACAAATAAAGTGAATTTGCAAATTTGGGTTGTCATCATTGTTCCGACATTTGTATTCTCAAAAATATAGTATATATAACGAAAACTTGAATAATCGGACATGCGGTCGTTGGGGGAAGGGATTTATTATTTCAATAAAAATGCACTAAGTATACT